>VOMN01102642.1:0-12990 GCA_014899125.1 Orchestia grillus
CCCAGTGTGGCCAGGGCATAAAGGCCCAAACATTTTCAAGATATTAACTCATGTTCAAATCAGCACTCGCGTGGGGCTCCCTGCAAGATTCACCGGAGAGGGATTGGTTAGTGGACTTTGTGTTTTCCATCGCATCGACCTCAAGTATAATTCAGTCTCAAAAGCCTTAAATGAGCGAGAACGAACGTGCAATGCTCTCATTATAACTGCTCGCTGCTCTCACGCACTGATTTAATTTAAAAATTGGGACTGCGAGATCCGTTGTCCTGGATGAGTGTTCTACCGAATTTCAAAAAAGCTGTACGGATTTTATTCTGATATGATAGCTGTTGATTATTGGTCTCTGCTCTTTAAATTAATGTTCTTTAAACACATCCTTGACTAGAGTAAAATGACCTTTCGTAGGAAAGAGGCCTCGTTTTTTAAGCATTTGAAAGTCAAGCCTAAGGAGATGATAAAACTTTAGTTATTCTAAAACTTTTTATTCTCCATACCTTTTGAAGAGGAAACATTAATCGTAGATACTCTTTTGCGTGAGAAAATGTGAAAATTTGTCCTCCAAATTAATCACTCAAAAAGCCGTGAATATGTGGAGAAAATTACCTAACTTGTCAGAGTTAAAATAACTAAAATAAATTCCATCCGCATCGTTGCTGAAGAACAATTCTCCGCTTGTGTCATTACGATCAATTCTTAAGAAGAAAAGTATATTTTGTGCTTCAAATATTATTCATCAGAGGACCGCAGCGCTGCAGTTCAACCAATCGGACATGCGCTCGATTCATTGGTATTTCACGAGACCATTTGTACGTAGGCTCCTCTGAATGTTGCAGAATCAACAATAAAGGAACATTGCCAGTCGAGGCGCTGTACGTGCGCTCGAAGCGTCTGCAACGCTTTGTACGAGGCGCTCTTTAGAAGCGTTGCAGAATTATGAACGAGCCGTCGATGTCATCTGGAAATCTGCAGGGCGATAAAAATTATAGAATTCTTTATGAAGCCCGAATGACTAGTTCAGTTTTGTATTTTGTATTTGCACGTGAATCTATCACAAACCGCGTTCCCCTGCATAACGGTAACTAATGCATCGGAAAGCTTTTCTTTCCTACGCATTGCGAAATGCGGTATTTTCACGATCCTTTTATCTACATTACGCAGCGGAAAGGACGGAAACGAAAAATTCCGCTCTTTTCAATTGAGAATTTAATTAACACAAAGTAATTTGGGGCTCAGCATTGCTGGTGGGAATACCTTTGCTAATTTTTCAAACTCCCGCCGGCGCTCATGAATGAAAAACAAAAATGAGATCTCGGGATTCAAGCAATTCATTAAAATATCAATTCATAAGTATGTGTGAGTTGTCGTTGAAGCGCATTGTGTCTATCCCTAGTTTCCAATTTAGTTTAGCTATTTTTCAGCCTTCTGATGACGTAAGATATATATAAATATTGCTTTTTTAGGCTTGACGCACATAGTTTTGCCAAATGATTCTGACTCTTTGAGTGTTTTAGCATGCTAAGACCTGGAACAGATAACGTGAATAATTTTCACATTTTCAGGTTTTATACTAAAGAGCTTAATTTAATACGCAGACAGGCTCAGGTAAAAACATCCTCAGTTTTGTAAGAATGTCCGTCCTTTTTGCCCCACCTTTTGATTTGTTCGTTCCGCGGAGTTTCCGCCTCCAACCTCCGGCCTGAACCTGAACGAAGGACTGAGCTACGGTAGATGTGCAACTGAGCTCTTTTCATTTCTGTCTAAGCTTCCTGCTTTTTAAAGTGCACTTATGTGTTTACAAAAATTTGTTCCACGTTTGATAATGTGAATCGTTATACCTAGATGGTTCGAAAATGAGCTAACCAAAGAAGACGCATAGGGAAGAAAAAAATTAAATATTGATCATCTGCAGGGAAGCAAAGCGGCGCTTACAATTTTCCGTAGAAAAAATCCAACTCTCGATGTCAAAAAATCAATTTCGAGTAAATTCAAACGTATCGCTTACGTGAGAACTGCTGGGGTAATTGGGCGAGAAAGAAATGGGAACCTGTCGGAGACGACGGGGTCAGGGGGCGGCGGCACACGTGACCTACGTGGCCACTTTTCGGAGAACTACGTGTTTGACAGCTGACTTGAAACAGGTCCCTCGCTGGCATGGGAAAACTGAAGAAGGCTTTCGAAACCTCCGTAGCAGCATGAAAGGAAAATTGACGCGTTCCACTAGAAGGGAATTTTTACGTGATGAGAGAGACAGCAATGTGATCATGATATCTGTTAAGGCTTACATTGTTGTTTCAACGCACGGAGTATAGTTAACTCTTTCATAGCTGAACAGGTAGGTAATTGCTGGAAGAAATGGGTTGATAGTTTTTTATCACAAATGATAGGACAAAACGTACACTAATGCGACGTCATAAACAAGCGATTAGAAAGTATGGCTGTTTGCGAGCTGCCTCTCTAGCGGCTGAGGAAACTGGCCTGGCTTATTTTAAGGAAGGAACGCACGCGACGCTGCGGCTTTGTTCTTCGCCTACTTCGCGATTCTCTGACGCCAGCCAACCGGATCTTGCCCATTGGCCATCATCTTGTCCGGGAACATCTAAAACAACGCATCATTTGAGTGCATCAGAACACGCGGGTGTGTATTCAACCTCATGAGGTCCAGTGGCAACATGTTTACCCACTTCATTAGGCCGCTGCTAGTTTTTTACACAAAGCTATATATATGTATATATATAGCCTATATGTAACCTGATCGCATATATACCAGTGCATAAGACAACCCTTCACTTCGAAAATAATTCCGTCGTTATTAAATTCAATTTGTAGTGAAGATTGTCGGAGAGTATCACTGAGCATCATATTTTGGAAACTCATTGCAAAATGAGTTGCTAAGAGTGGGATTGTGTACATCAGTCAGGACATGACGAAAGAATTACAGATATTCTGATGCCCACGCTTAGGTTGGTAAAGCGCCTAACGTGAACTGAACTGCAGTCTAAATCAACTCAAGAATATGTGATGCTGTAACAATTTTTCTTTCTTTTTTCTTTCTTCCTTTCTTTCTTACTGTCTGGTGTACATAGGTACGTTCACACTTCTTAATCAAATAAATTGAAATTTTATTTCTGTTTTTATTGTCGCGTATTTATACGCACATCAAAACGACTAAATGAGCTCGGATCGCTATCGAAAATGCCATAAAAGCTAATTAGAGATTGTATTTTACCATTATACATATTTTATTGTTTGAAGCGATATCCTGTAGAGGGTCATTCCCGTTATATATACCTTTTCGCACAAGCCGCCTTCTGCCTTGAGTGGAGGTCATCATACAATATACAGGTGGCCCAAAAGTAGGGTAGCCTTTCGTGAAATTGTGTCCTAAACATTTGTTAACGTATCAGTGCTACCGATATCAGTGAGGGTACCTTACTTCTTACACCCTGTACATGTGTAGTGAGGTGCACACCTTACGTGACCTGCACCCGCCGCCTGGGTCGTAAGAAAACACTCTGTGCTGCCTTAGCTCCCAAGAAAATCAGAACCGCCGCTCGTGCTTAACTTTCTGTATTTTCCTCCTTCAAAAAACAAGCTACCTCATTGCAGGCGGATGCAAATACAAGTTTCAAGAATTTTTGGAAGTTCTGCAGCTTGTAAACTTGTAATGCAATGACTACGATCTTGGTCAGGACTACAGTATATTTCACAAACGTAACGCCCGGTTTCGATAAAAAAACAGTTTTATTTTATTTATATTTTCACTGATCTTATTTCATGCTACGAACTTGCTAAGTAAAATAGAATTAAATTATATAACAACAAAAAAGACGAAATTTTCATATATGTTTCGGCCCCGGTAATGATGAGACTCCATCTCATGAAATCTTGCCGAGCCTCGCGTGCGAAGATCGTATATTTCCGAGACTTGAATGTTGTTTGCACTCCTAAATATCAATAATTTCTCGCATCCCAGGCCTGAGATACCCTTCAGAGAGGGTCGTCCAGTCGAACGCACTTCGTAAATACAGCAATCAAAACGATATATCGAGTCAGTCAGAGAGGAAGGAACGAAAGAGATGAGAACGGCTCTCGAAAACGCACAGCTCTCGTTTGGCGAATGTTTATGAGCTTTCATACATAACATCTCCTCAGTCGTGTCCAGCTGTCAAACTTGCTGTAATTTTCATTCGACGAAAACCCCAGTACTTTGCTACAGGGTTGTCACATGTTGCTTACGGCTTGAAATACATATAATTACCATTTTCAAAGCAGTCGCGATTATTTTCTCTAAGCTTTGCGTTTAGTGCCCCTACTTAGCAACGTTAATTTCTGGTGGTATGAATTGAAATCACGAGAATTACCACCCTACGACGAATGCTATGATGCATCATCCTGACTTTATGATGGCGAGTAATGATGTCTTTGCCCTACTTTCACAAGAACCATCTATCATCCAGTCGCTTCAGGAACTTCGGAGAGAAAACATTGGAAATCAGCTGTAGGATGCGATGGTTTCCTCGTAAATGAATGGCTGGTTCATTTTTTCCGACCAGGAACCGTTCGCATTTCTTTTACTTAATCGACTCCCTAAAGAAGAACTTGGCTTTCCAATCAGCTCTCACTATTTACAAGTCCGCTGTCTAGAGTACGCGCTGTATTTTGAGGCGTAACTCAGCTGATTGGAAATACAACGATAATCAAGTGCGCTGTGAAATCCTCGACCATTTTAGCACATTTTAGTTCATTTTAGTACTTCACTATACCTCAAAATGGCAAACCCATTAGCTCAATAAAAATGTTCGACTTTCGCAAAACATTTTTCATTGCTTTTCGAGAAATTTAGGAGGTCTTGCAGCGATAACTTTCAAAAAATTTAAAGTCTACTGCAGCTAAAATTATTTTGCTGGTTGAAAAAAAGCTCATTGTATGTTCTTACCAAAAACAAGACCAGGCTGGAATTTTTTAATACATCCTAACGTGTTTACGTTCTGGAAATGAAAAATGGTGGCTCATCAAAGCCTCATAACTAAGTAGCAGTTCGGGTTTCGCAGAAGCGAATCAACTTTTCTCGGCTCGAGCATCTATTTTTCTCTGACTTCGAGAAGCGTGCCAGAGCGGAGATTGGTCAATTTAGTAACTAGTTTCGTAGCCGTGTGGCCTGACCAGTTTGCCGGGCCAACGCATTAGGGTTACGAAAGTAAACTGAGCCTCATGAAATTCCCTTTCCCTCATCACCACGAAGGCCTTCCTAGCCTCACTTGCCTACTTCTCATGAACTTGGTTTCGTCCGCTACTCAGAAAAGGTTTCAGTTTGTCTCCACATTCCATCTAGCGCAATTTTTCGTTTAAGAAGCGTCAATCCAAAACTGAAAGTCATTGCGCACATTTCAAGCTTCATGTTTCACGATCAAACTTGATAGAAAATATGCTTAAGGAATTTAAATTTTTAGCCCTTGCCGGCCTGAACATCCAGGGCCTACGTCTGGGCCAGAAACCAATCTGTGCTTGGTTTCACCAGCCAAGCTCCTTCCTACGGGCATCTTGATGAGCTCGGGAAAGGCATCCAAGTCCTGCTTAGAGACTCATTGCACGCATGCGCCACAGCGACCGCCAAGCACAGCTTTCAACTCGTCCAACATCGGTCGACCCTTTCCCTTTCTTATATTTCAGCGTTTCTATCCTGTTCCTAACATCCTTTTCAACTTCCTCCTCATTTTATTGTTTACCTTGTGAAGTTAGAAAACGAATGTTTACTGCACTGCTTCTGTTTTTTATGGTTTGTTTATTTCCCTACTTAATATGTAATTGTTCTTCATTCATAGGGCCTCAAAGTGTTCTTCAATGTCCTTTTATTTAATTTTTTATTTTTTATCAGTCTTTCATCCTGTTCCTTTGCCTTGCTTGTGTAAATCACTAGTCAAAATGATGAAACAATGTAGTTCAGCGCTCGTCTTGTTCTGCATTTCCTTTTCAAACCAACCAACAATATATCTTTCTCTAACAATGTAAGCTTCCACTGTGTAGAAAGCTAAAAGATTTTACAAATAGGAAAATATTTGTCTAAAGTTACTCCTTGCTTTCTGCACGACACGTGAAATGAAGCAATCATTTTATTCTTGACCGCTTCAAACATTGAGGACGGTGTTGTGATTACCAAGAAGAACCTGGTTGGCAGTGCATTATTAATGCGCTCAGTCTTTCATCGGCTACAGCTCCCCGCGCGGCACGCTATGAGTTAGCAGCTGTAGCGCTACTGCAGTCGAAGGTGAAAGGAAGATTTAGCGCTGAGCCACCGCAAGGCTTTGTTCGCTCGCAGGCGCAGCTCGTCGCGTCCTGAGGACCACCCGCTCTCGGGCATGAGAAGTGAGACCGCGCACTGCAAGTGAATGATATGCCAAGATGATGTAGTCGTATAAACAGGACTTTTTGCGCTAATGTGAACAGTGTATTAAAAATTCTAAGGTATGATACGCGGGAGGCGCTGATTTAGAAATAAGACTTCCAAGGGAGGAAAAATTATATGAATTGTCTTAAAGAATTTATTCGCTAGTGCGCGCTGGTACCAATTTTCACATGTGTGTTGTATAACGTGGACAAACATAATATTGTCTTGCATGAGCTCTTAGGTTCCACCGCTAAGTGTAATTCCACTTCAGACAAATGAGAGGAAAGACTTGACCACAGTAGAAGACATCCACAATTACTCATGCGGAGTGCTAGCTTCCTACTTGACACAATTCTTTTCTCTAATGTATGAGAGATACGCTCTCTGAGACAGGAATTACTTCTCAATCTGAAAAATTGAAAAGAATTGCTTAAGTCGTGCTCTGCTCTGATATTAAGCTGAAATAACTCTCCTCTGCCTGACATGACTACTCGCGCTCAAACACTTCCCGGCTACTGGTCGTGACGATTTCTCCTGACGTACGAACAGAAAGACTTCATCGCTCCTTACTAGGCATGACTTTCTGTGGCAGGGCGTGAAAAAGACTCCATGTAGACAGGACGTTTGTCCGTGGTATACGGTGAAAATACCAAACTAAAAATGATTTCCTATTCTTAGACACGGAAAGGACTACATTACGCTGTCTTGAAAGTCAGTCTGTCTCGCGGCCTGAGACGTCTTGGGTCAAGAGTTCATCTCCTAGATTCTATCACAGCAACGAATGAACCGTCTACTTACGAACCATGTGGCATGATGATTAGCTAAGTTGGGAACTCGTGCGGGACCTCAATAAAACCAGGGTGATGAAAGGGCCATCTGAAATCTTGATTTACTTTCATCTGACTGTCAGCTCTGGCTAAGCTTTGGGGAGAGAAAACTTGGATAAATGAGAATTAAATGAAGGTTTATGATCGCTAATAATGGCCTGCTTTCATTGTCTTCTTAACAAATAAAAGTAATTCTAAGCCAGGTTTTGTGGTTCTCTTTTGTCACGTAGGAACACTTTTACGGTATCGTAAAAATTGATGCGTTTGTGTTCAATAGCTGTGTGGTATACTGTGAGGTATGCTGTATGGTATGCTGTGTGGTATGCTGAGTGGTATCCTGTACATTAAACTATTCTTAATTAAACGTGTTATTTCCTTTCTAAAACTATCATCGAATCACAAAGTTATTTGTAACTGGATTCCGCATGATTTTAATCAAGCGTATCAAATTTTCGCGAGTTCATTATACGTTATACGCAGTTTTGAGTTACGGCCCGTGCCCTAAAAATTTTGGCAGAAAATTAGTTGTCGTGTTGCCAGTGCACGTAATTTTATGAAATTTTCCGACACTCTTATTGCTGAAACTTAGATCGTGAGAGAAAAAGTGCAAAAAATCCAGTGTGTTCACTTTAGACGTATTCACTGATTTGTCAGGGGCAGTTTCTTTGAAATGATGAGAGCGAATGGGAATATGTATGGAAAGTTATAATAACTATACTCTCACAAACCATGTGAGATCACTGTCGTACAGCATATATGTACTCCACATATCATAAGCACATGTATATATGTAGTGTTTTTGAGTTAGATTATGTCAAAAATCCTGACAATACGTTTTTAGCCGTTCGATTAAACAATCGAACGGCTTAAAACCTGTGAAATTTTCATTAATTTGTTCATCGAAATAACATTCCTGTCTAATATTCGGAACAAAGCATATAACCTTCAACAAAAGCTATTGCACAAGTTGTACACAGTCAGCTGTAACCACGTCGGTGGATCAGAATACTGCAAATTAAATTTCACATGAATCTCAAGTACAAACTAGTATTGCAGAAAATTTATTAATTTTTTCTCCGTGCGCTGCAAGTGCATTATCGCAGCTACTGCACGTACCCGTGAAATAATTAGCTTTTGTAACGTTGACTAGATAATCATTTTTCTGGTCAATCGTAGAGTACGACATTAAAGCAACCACTACGCATCAGTTCGGTGCACTGTGCATGCACACGCTGTCATGCAACTCGGTTGGAAAATTCTGTTCTGTCAATATTTAAATACTTGCTGTAGTAGTGTTTCCCGTCCCCTTTCTCTAGAAGCAATGAACGATGTTGCTGAAAGACTTTTCCAGTAAATCATTATTCATTGAATGCGACGTTTTTGGTTGAACGATATTAAATATTTCAAGAAGTATATGGTGGCGCTCATTCATCATAAATGCTCTGTTCCAGGTGTGGTGGGGGCCCCTGATTCTGTGCATCTTCACTGCGACTTTTTCTAAGGCGGACAGATTCGCCTCTCTTGACGACCCTACTGCTCGAATTGTGGAGGCCAAGACGAAAGATGGAACCCGTATTGTGTTGCTGGTGGCTGACGACACCGATGAATTGACGAAGGAAGCCTCCATTGAAAAACGAAGAGGTAAGTCTCATTGCATGTACTATATCGTCCCTCAAATTCTTCACATCTAATTACTTGGAACCAAAATACGTTTAAGTTTTTATCAACGTCAAGGAATTCGATGACTTGTAGGGTTTTGAGATGTGAAATGTGATAGATTCACCTTGTTTGATTGAGAAAGCATCTCGTAACGATAGTTTCGAGACGACATTTTGTGGAAATTTGCTATTATAGTTGAATGTTTCACGCTTATTATACATTTAACTCTGATAGCACATTAACAGAATCCTGAAAACGTTCGATGAAGTTTTATTAAATATTATATTCCTCTATTTTCACTTTTTTTTGAGAACATAGAAGTAAAATGTAATTTCATCATTTGTTCATAACATCGCAGGTACAAACCGTACTTGTCGTAGCAAGCAATATTCTTCAACAGTTTTTGTTCACCACTTTACTCTAAAACGAATATTCAGGTCCTGGAACGTTCTATCTGGAACTAGTTTATTTTCTGAAGAAATTTCTTTGTTATTTCTAATTGAATACGTTTCATAATTTGTTTTCACAGCCTCTCTTAGAATCCAAAGAGCTTTTGGAGTTCTGAAGCTGACAAGAGAGATGAAAAACTAGTGACAAATAAGAACTTGAGAACGAAATAATTATTGGTATTAAAGAGAAATCCAATGGAGTAGAGTTTTACTAACATTTCAAAGGGTGAAAGCATATTCCATCCTACCATTATATAATAATAGCCCAGTTTGCTTGGTTGGTTGGATGATTGGTTGGTCCGTCCGTCCGTCCGTCTCTCTGTCCGGCTCTCAAGGATTTAGGCAGGAAAAAATTCCCGGGCTTGTATTCCTAATCAGCGAGACTGTCAGAGAAAGCAGTCCGTATCAGTAATACTGAAAATAACATTTTTTTGTCAGAGTTATCGTAAATGAGAGGACATCTTAAATTAGCATAATTTATCCTGCCATTTTTGATGGGGTGCGTCTACTAGTTTAATATATAAACAAGTATTATCTTAAAATTAGGACTTCATCATACGGTATGTACGCACAAGTTTTCTATTTATTACTTATATACTTGCAATATTTAATCAGAAAAATTGTAATGTTCATGTTCATCTCTCGACTTTCAATCATAATTTTAGGCCATGAATGCTTAGCTTAGCGTTCGATGAGATTCAAAGGTGTCTGTGCACCGTATTTGACTTTAAACATCTTCGATTTTTTATGGAACGTCAAAGTCAAACTAAGTTAGAAAATTATAGATTAGAAGGGAGAATTTAGCCTTATGAAATTCGATGCGAAAGGATTACGATTAATTAGCATATACTCGTATGAGTACGGTTGAAATATCCCCTTAGGGAGCGTAGTATAGGCAGTAGGGTTAGGTTAGGTTTGTCTTTCCTATGCTATGGGGACTGGAGACCCCAGGGGAGCGCTGTTAGGTTACCTCAGCTACGTATGCGCCTCCACGATTCCGTGATTTCTATCTTTTGTACCCGCTTTGCTTCTTTAAATTTTCATACCTTTTTCGTTATTTCTTGTTTGTATTTTACTCCTCTTCCTTCTCAATTTGCTGTTTTTATGCGCAGGGAATCCGGTGTGGGAACACCTGTGTATAGATCCTTCGTATTATATAGTCCCATACTAAATGGTCCTTTCTTCTGCTCGCGCTCTGTGGACCACATTTCACGTGGACAGGGAGCTTTAACTAACTATTAATCAATCAAGTACCGAAATGTTGCAGTGTATGTGAGTTCTATTTTATTGTAATGCACTTGTAAAACTAAGCGTACCAAAATTTTATATTTTATTTTACGAGAGACACGCATTCATTACCGTTGTCCGTGAAAAGCTGGAAATCTTGCGAAGAAAAGTAAAGGAATACGTTTTTCCATATTTTTTATTTTCCGTATGCAGAGCAGTAGGTGATCACCCGCATGCCCCCTACTAGTACAAATAACTTGTTATTTTACAGCTGAGCCTGACAGTGGCAAGATTCCGCCTCCGCCTCTGTATCAGCTCCCTGGTCAGGGTTCAGAGAACAACTTCGTCTCTCCTCTGCCCCTCGAAGACCCGGACCAAGATTACAGTGGTCCTGCAGACCCACAAACCTCGGGTACATACTTCCCACCGACTGCTCCTCTGGGCTCAGATGATCCTTCCTACACAGCTCCTTCAGCTGCTGTGGCTCCAGCCCCAAGCTTTGCAGGAGACGATAGTGGCTACTCTGATAATGGATTAGGAGGATCACTGGATCAAGGTGGAGGACTTGAAGTAGTCCACGGAGGAGGTGGTGGAGGAGGTGGTGGAGGAGGAGGCAGTGAAGGATACAGTAATGGCCGAGGTATTGACGCCCCTTTCAGGCCATCTCAAAGGTTACCTAGTCCAGATGAGTCTTACTCGGCCCCTGGGAGCGATCTCGGAGGTGCCGATTTGAGAATAGTTATAAACGGGGACGGCCAAGGAGGTTTCAACGCAGGAACAAACGACTTAGGTGCAGGTTACTCGGCCCCAGGGGCTGGAAGCGCCAGTTTTTCAAGTGCAAGTAACTCTGAGTACTCGGCACCAGCAGCTACTGGCGGAGCAGCCTTTGCTGGGTCGACTGGCTCTGATTATTCAGCTCCAGGTGCTTCAGTTGGATCTGGAGCCTTGGGATCAGTTTCCTCTGATTATTCTGCCCCAGTTGCTTCAGGGGGTTTTGTGCCATCTGTTCCGTCTGGAGGCTATGCTGCCCCAGGGTCAGGAGGCGGAGTAGGACGTGGAGGTATAGGTGGTGGAGGTGGATTCGTCGGAGCTGGATCAGTAGGAACAAGCTACACTGCTCCATCCAGCGGAGGTGTCGGTCATGGTGGAGGGGGAGGAGGCTATAGTTCACGAAGCACTGGTGGAGGAAGCTTTGGAGGTGGAGCGCACGGAGGAAGTGGAGCGCTCAGCGGAGGAGGCGGTGGAGGAGGGGGCTATAGTGGAGGCAGTCTCGGTGGTGGTTCTGTCGGAGGAGGAGGGAAAGGTGGAGGGATTATATCCGGTGGCGGGTCTTTGGGCGGCGGCTACTCAGCCCCGTCAGGTCGTAGCCTTGGAGGAGGCGGTGGTGGCCATGGAGCTGGAAGTTCCCTGGGAGCGTCGTACTCTGCTCCATCTGGTGGATTTGGTGGAGGTGGAATCGGACATGGTGGTGGACTTGGTGGAGGGTCTCTTGGAGGATCATACTCAGCTCCAACAGGAGGGCTCGGTGGAGGTGGTGGTGGATTTGGTGGAGGGTCTCTTGGAGGATCATACTCAGCTCCATCAGGAGGGCTTGGTGGAGGTGGTGGTGGACTTGGTGGAGGGTCTCTTGGAGGATCATACTCTGCACCATCAGGTGGAATAGGAGGTGGCCATGGTGGTGGTGGTGGAGGACACTTAGGAGGAGGTTCTATCGGTGGATCATATTCTGCTCCATCTGCTGGATTCGGGGGAGGAGGTGGGCATGGTGGAGGCGGTGGCGGACATGGGGGAGGAGCCGCTATCGGAGGTTCCTACTCAGCTCCTGCTGGAGGAGGTGGCGTCGGTGGACATGGTGGAGGATTCTCAAGTGGTGGCGGAGGATATTCAGGAGGAGGAGCTGGAGGGGGAGGCCATGGAAGAGGAGGATTTGGAGGAGGGAAGGGTGGCGGTGGCTTTGGCGGAGGAGGCAAAGGCGGAGGTGGCTTTGGCGGAGGAGGCAAAGGCGGGGGTGGATTTGGAGGAGACGCATTAACTTCGAGCTACGCTGCCCCCACGGGAGGCGGTTTTGGCGTGCAGTCGTCGTACAGCGCCCCGTCCAGCAGCGCCCTCAGCGCTGGCATCAGCCTCAGCGCCCAGAGCAGCACCTACGGAGCGCCCGCAGTGCCCGCCTCGTCTTATGGAGCTCCTGGAGGAGGCTTCGGAGGGGGTGGAGGGTTTGGAGGAGGGAAAGGAGGTGGTTTTGGTGGTGGAAAGGGAGGGGACTTTGGAGGAGGAAAAGGAGGAAGTTTTGGTGGAGGAGGAGGAACTGGAACTGGAAGTTTCAGTAGCTCTTATGCGGTTATTGATTTGGGAGGTGAGAAAGGTGGTGGTGGTGGGGGCGGATTTGGTGGAGGCCATGGTGGTGGTCATGGTGGAGGTCATGGGGGAGGAGGAGGAGGTTATG
>VOMN01102646.1:0-28326 GCA_014899125.1 Orchestia grillus
ACTATCATCAAACGGCAGAGGGAAACGGCCTCATTCAACAGCTCGCGGATTTGTGAAGGCACAACATGCACACAAAGCAGCGGCACCCCCGTGTGGCCCGGGTGTGAAGGCCCAAACATCTCCAAAGTACCCAAGGTAACGTATTATATAACTTAAAATTTCAAGTCCTGAATATCAAAGGGTAAGATCAAGAACATTAGGTAATGTTTAGTGAGCAAGAATTTCTTTGAAAATGTTCAAACAATAACGAAAATAGGAGAACAGGGTGGCAAATAAATATTAATAACTTAACAACTATATGAACTATATGAATATTTGGACGCATAGCCCTTTTGCGCTACAATCACTTGCAGACGATGCTTGCATGAAGAGATGAGGGTTTTGCAGAAGTCCAGAGGTATTTTTTCCCCATTCCTGAAAGCAGAATTGTTCAAATTCATCCAGATTTGATAGTTTCCCTATTTTGAGCTTAAATCTTCAACTGTTTTTAAATATTTTCAATTGGATTAAGATCTGGCGATTGTGAATGTCGGTATAAAACCCTGACCCTCTAATTACGGAGCTACTCTGAAGTGTATTTCAACTTGCGCTTAAGGACGTTATCTTGTTGAAACGCCCATTTAGTTCTTTTCAACCCGGGCATCTGAAAAGAAGACATCAAATGTTCAGACGAAATTCCGCAGCAATTGGTCGAACTCATGGTTCCTCTAATGACATGGAGTCGTCTTGAGGCGGTGGGGGAAAACAACCCCACAACATGATGCTTCTACCACCATGCTTCACTGCGGCAGGGAATTTTGTCGTTGCATGGAAGTATTCGGTTTTCGCCAAACAGTCCAATTGTAATTATTGCCGAACAGGCTGATTTTTTTCTTATCTGACCATAGAATATTACCAAAATATTCATCTCCTTCATTGATAAGAGCATTTACATGTCGCAATCCAGATTTAATTAACATGTTCTTTGGCAATGGGATTTTTCGAGCAGCACATTGCTTTAGGTTTTCTTTACACAGAACATTGCTAATGGTTTGCTGCGATGCATTCACCCCAGCTAATAATAAACGTTCTGCTAATTCTAGGCAAGATATCCGAGGGCTTTTCTTAACCATGGTAACAATTTTAGAGCAATTTCGTTTACTTGGAGTGAGAGTTTACTTGGAGCATCCAATCTTGCTTTATTGACCACAATCCCTTCAGATTTCCTTTTCTTTATAATAGCCTTTAGAGTGATAATAGGAATAAAAGAATTTCCTGGAAACTTTCCAACAACAGGTACTAGCCTAGTGCTCGTTTATAATCATACTCTAAACTTGAATACTGTGTTCCTTGGATTTTGGCATCGTGAGAATTCTGAGACTTGTCACTTGGGCAGAGTGTGCTACTTCACTGAAAACCAAATCGGTCAATGTACCTTTATAGACTACGTAGACTGTTTTGGAATTTTCTAAAAAATGAAAAAAAAAAATTTCGTTCATTTTTAACATGCTGGTGGTACTAAATCGAGACATTCGAGGATTGTAAAACTCTGTTACCAACACTTTTTTGTTACCTCCCTGTATTTTTATATCACTTGTTAATTGAACATTTTAATATAAATTCTTGTTTGCTAAGCACTACCTAATGAGTTTGATCTTGGCTTTTCTTATGTAGGACTCACAATTTCCCAAGATTTTCCGAAATGCGTTTAATTGCGAAGAATAGAAATAACTTAGTGCGTTACGAATACTTATTTGACCCATTGAAACGAAGTTGTTCTCTGCAAGCACTGCCTCCTCGTCCATCTTTGGGCTGAATTTATGAGAGTACCTCAAGCAGCTCAATTAAAACTCGTCACCAAGAGCTCACACTCACGGCAACGCTTTGAACTAAAATATATAGCTATTTTTCCTACGAAGTGGCTGCTCGAGCGAATACTCGGCGCTTTTACGTCATCCTAATTCTGCAATTCGACTTCGAATGAAGCGAAACGAAGAGAATTCAATGCAAAAGTTTCAATAAAACCGAATATCGCCAAGCCGGGAAGTCGATTTAGTATTGGAAGCGAAGCATTACTAGGAAATTGCAGGGACATGCTGTACTTCGGAATGGCGAGCAGGTAAGGGAGCGACAATGTCTCCCTTGGCAGCAGCGAGGTTTCTCTAAACGCATTCCAGGGAGCGTATTCGATACCTTATTGACAACAAAATTATTTTTCTTATCAGTTGTCCGCTAAACATTTTTCAGCACAAAAGTTTTCAGCTTTATGACAATTTGCTTGATCGATGCACGAGATCGACTTCCCGCAAAAAAGACAAAAAATTACGTGGCCATTAAAGCGAGGTGGTGACTAGAGAGCTGTTTGGGCTGGTGCAAGTGCGGCACTTACTTGTACGATATTAGAAGCATGGTAATTGCAAACTCCGTGAGTGTGGTGGGTTAAAGAATGGCTTTTAATTGTGAGGTAATTGCACAAAGTTCAAAGCACAGTCCAACTCGCAGAAACAATTTCTTTAAAAATAACACAACGACGCACCTACGCGTAGCCCACTTCACTTATGACACTCCTAAGTGATTTCATGACATTAGATTTTAGAACTAAGTTTTTATGGGACGCTAAGTTTGTGAACAACAATGGATAGCCAGATACAGATTCCATATTACATGAACATTACTTTACGAAAAATTCCTTCCATGCAGAAAAATAGATGAGGAATTAAATGTTTAACTCGTTAGTGGATAAAGTTAATTCCTCGATAAATATTACTGGGTTTCTAAGAAACTAGTCGTTAGACAGCCATTTGCATCATAGATAAAATTTGAAGGGAAAATGTTCTCTAGTTACTGAAATAAATGCGATTCCATGATGTGCCTGGCAAGAAGTCATTAAGGTCACGAAAATTTAAATTGAAAAAAAATGCGTCACTTTTACATTTGATGCATACATTATTTCATTAGAAGAATGTAGAGGCACTGTATAATCAATAAAACATCTATTGACATTTCCTTCTGTTACCATTGATTTTATTCGGTATTGTTACCATCGAGCGTCCACAAAATGGACGCTGTGCATCAATGGGTTAACAGCTGTTACCTTCCTCCGCGCGCTGGGGCTAACGATGAAACAAAACAGTAGAATCAACTGCACACCACAGGTTGTAATACCAACCATTTCATCGCCAAAAACGAGTCAACTCGTTACGACCCAACTCGTATAGTCATACTTTGAACAAATAAACTCCTAAAAAGTTCTATTAACACTTTAAGCGCGACGTGTCCACATGTGGTCACGCGATCATCTAACCTAACCTAACGTAACCAAAGGGCCAACACATAGGAATACAAATTTGTAAGTGTTCATGAAATTTGTGTTCATTATTTGAATAAGCTAGTTTAGATTAGAAGGAAAATGAATAGCCTAACCAAATTTGTGAAAACAAAATCCTTCATTTTTACATCCGCAACGGAAATAATTGCCAACATGAAATTTTACCTGTGTGGAGAACCGCACTTAAAGTGTTAAAAAACGTTTTGAAACGAGATTACTCCCGCTTCCTCGAGCTCTCTCGGTACAAACCAACCATTCCAGAGTGTACTTACACTTCTCAAACAAATGAAGTCGTCTCAAAATTCTGTTTCATTGACAGAAACCCCCGGGGAAATGGTCAACTTTAAACGAACAAACTTATTTTTTAAAGGAAGAAATACTACGTGAACATTTGCTCTCATTTTGTCATTTGATTGCGTATGTTCACCCTAGTTTTGAACGAAGCAATACAAATTCAAGCCTAAACTTTATTACTCAAGAATAAAGAATTTTGTACAGTAGTCTTTATAGTGTTAACATTCTTCGGTAAAAGCTGTAGGCTCAAGAAATTGTCTCTTGTATGAATAACACGGAACATTGCAGCCAACGCTCATTCATAGCCTTCTGATAATTTAAAAAAAAAACGCCGTTTGCATCTCAGTAGAAACAATTGATTATCGACAAAATAATTGTATTTAAAAAGGACATTAACTTGAGTAACGCCCTGTGAGAGTCATTAGAGAAGGAATTTAGAGTTTGGAGGCCAGCAGGCGAAGAGGCCTGAAGGTCCCGCTGCTGCCTCTTATCCAGGCTCACAGCAGCCCTACTTTGGACCTCCTCACCGTCGAGGGTCAACCCTCGGTCTGTCTTTTATCGGCATCTTATCGGAATGGTAGATTTATCACCAATTTATCGTCTAGCTCCAAATTACATGCATATATACTGTTTGAGTAATTTGAATTTCCATGTCTAGAGCATGAAGAGATTTTTTTCACGTGGTATTTGAAGTTCGTGCGTAGAGCTCCGTCATTTACGAGTCCTTAATTCACGAAAACTCTAATTCACGAGAACTTTGGAACCGTAGATAGTTTCAAGAATTTGTTTCCTACGTCACTAATGCACGTTCTCAAACCATACCAAATTTCTGATAGACTAGCAACTAACTTTCGCTCTCAATGGATTAGGGCTTTAGGAGGTAACATACTCGTAGTCTACCAGAAGAATTGACAAGAAACGTTTCTATACGAAACGGTGATTTTCTAAATGCAAAAATACTTAAAAGCAACGGTATGTTGGTAACGTACAAGGTCAACATCGACTTCCATTCTGCTATTGATACGACATAGAAACGCGACTGTAACCTAAGCTTTAGTAGAATCTTTTAGAAAACCATAAAAAAAGTGATCGTGCGTTATGGCGGCACTGAAACTGCTTAATTGCTTGATTTTTGCAGCACTCACAGCTCTGCGATGGGCACTTATTAAAATGAGAGAGCCCTTTCCCTGGCACATCAAAGCTTTCCAGCTTCCGCTCCAAATATAAAGGACGACTTCAGAATGAAGGACGTTGAAGCACCCAGCTCTTACAGAACTCTGTTTCTTTTGCATGAATGTTGAAATGCAGTTTCCATGAAACACGACTCACTTCTGTTTTTTAATTACTGTAGAAACGTGGTCTGTACAAAGCCTTCTTGCATATCAACGCACGTCCCACGCATACTCCGTGGCTGCGGGATTATCGTCGAACCGAGCTTGACCAGAGCTTTTTACAGTGATGAAAGCTGGGGCATACCGTCACCGAGCTATTTCTCTACCCACCTGCCATTTTATGCTCCCTAAACCTGCCACATTCTGGAATTAAAGGGGAAGTGACGCTGAATTTCTTTTCAAGCTACTGTAATCATACTTGTGATTCCTTACTTAGTACTAGTAATTTTTTTGAGGTTTTAAGGATTATGAAGATTGTATGAAAACAAGCCTGGTATCGGTAAATAAAATCTATTTTTACGTAATTTACTCTGATAAATAGACGAAGGTTGTACAGTCACTCAAATGAAAACTTATGAACAGAGCACAAATGTCCTAAACGCACCCCGGTATGACAGCTGGGAAGAAAATAAGCCATGTTTATGTTATTTTTGGCGCGTCCAGAAAATTGATGCACCCTAAACTGTGTCTAAATTCTGCTGAGATATTCTACAGTCACAAACTTCATATTTAGGGAAAACTTTTGTCTCCTCAGGTAGAGAAGACCATAGTCTAGTAAAGTGTTACTTGAGGTACGTGGCACTCTAGACGAGGTCGAATGGTTGATCTCGCAAAAGTAGTACACAAAACTTATTTACTTTTGACCTCCTGAAACATTAAAATTGTGAGGGGAAAATAATTCCAAGAAAATATTTGACAACACCCTAAAATTTATTTGGGATTTCCCTAACGGATGTCATTTTCTGCTCATGCAAATGCCGTCCATTTACAGCTCCAAAATAGGACGACATCTACGCAGAGAGGTGAGACCTCTTACCCCTGTGGTTAAATAGCTCGGAATTGTTATACTTTACCCTGAAATGGAAACCCTGAAAGGTTTGGTAACTTGAGTTATCGTCAGTAAAGAAAAGGCTAAAGATATATCAAAACCGACTTAGTTAGTGAAGAGCATTATCTTGCCTGGCCGCGTCAATACTTTGCCTGGTACTCAATACTAGTAGCAATACTTCACTACTTTGCCTGGTACTCAATGCTAGTAACAATACTTTCTTCAGACAGTTCTTCAACAGACGCCATTAGCCTCTATTCAATTAATGGCTTGGTTTGGTAAACTGGCTACAATTAAATGTTACATAAATATTTTGAAAAGATAAACAGAACATATGAAGCCCGTTTAGTGTATATTTCATACATAGAAAGACTATTTCAAATTTTAAGACCCTCAAGTTAAGTACAAACCTGGAGGGATAGGAACATAGGTTTTCAAATAGTTCTGAGTGAATTTTGGAAGCTTATTATCTGTTATATACAGAGTATTTAGGGAAAATTTGACAGCTACCGAAGAAGGAAAAAGTGCTTCACAACGTCAGCAAAAAATGTATTGAAATAAATTTTACTGACATATTTCAATAATACTAACAAATTTCACTTAAAAAACTACCATACGTTCGTTCTCGACCTGGATACGGCTTCAGAGGAATAAGTTGATTTTACAGTCTTCCTACAGGCAGCATCTCAAAAATTGCCTTAATTCGGTCGATCAGCTAGACTTTAGTATTACTGGCACGGTGTTTTTCATTTTATCAACCATGCCATATACATAGTAGTTTATTGGGTTCAGATCCGAGGAGTTTGAAGAACTGATGAAGTCGTAACAATCCTCAGATAATCATTTCTGACTTTTACCGCATGTGTGACAGAGAGCCAAATCCTCTTGCCATATACATGATCAACCATTGATAACCCTTGTCCCCCAAGGCATGACTACAGTGCTTAGCAACTCGACATAGCAATCTGATTCGAGCCTGAGACCCTCTTGAAGAAATCCGGGGATGCATCACATCACCCTCACCGGAAACGCATTCGAAAACCATCAAATTTTGAGGAAATTTGTTTTGTATGACACGAGGCGTATCTGCTGGACTGTAAGCAATCCATTTGTTATGCTGAGTACTCCCTTTTTAATCATAACGAAAGTTTTTCAGTATGATTTTAATATCCGGTGATAATCATTAGGATATGTTGTTTTCCAATTTTCTGGCGTTTCCAGTAATTTATTCTGGCTGTTATTACGTATATGAATGAACTAAAAACAAGCTTGAAAATGGCGAATATTTTGAATAATCATCTCAAGCCAATGAAAGAAAAAGAAAATTCAGAACATGCATCATGCTTAAATTTATTCCAAACTGAAGTTGGCTAAACTAGAACTAAAAGTTGGCGCCAGAATTCTAACCGAATACCTGACGTTTGCACTTCCACTCCCACCTCGATCCTTCACACGACAGCGCAACACTTTGGATGTCGTGATTGCAAAGTCATGGCCAGATTGCCCTTAGACGCACTTCGTGCACTTACACTTCGAAAAAAGATACGACTGTGAGACTACGTTGTCGAATTAAAGTTTCCAGTTACAGTAAAGCCAAGGTAACAGAAAAAAAGACTAATGACGTCATGGAGGTGCTGGACTAGGCCTACAAAAACTGACAGGTAGCACCCGACAGTTCAGTAGTCTTTCAGCATCACCAAAGCTCCATGTTTCCAGGTCACGATTAGAGTTTGAGTTACTGCTTTTCTGAGGGACAGGATTTTCTGGACACGACCGCTGCGGAGACGCCTCATCAAGCATTCAGGGGGCGGCGGACCTCTTCTCTCTTATCGACCTCCAATTTTTCGCAAACGCCAATAAACGCAATTACTGCTGCCGACCACCAGATGCCTTTCTTAGGGGGCCCTGAATTCGTCGGATACTTTTCCCGTTTTTCTTGGCATCTCGTAGGCTGTAATTACCTCAAGGAGACAACTGCTAAAGCCCTGCATTAGGATTATTCGAAGCTTTTCCTCGAAGCTCATTTTCTTTTCTGACACCCATTAAAAAACTGGGAGGGCAACAGAAATATTGAGTTACGCAACGAATTATTCAAGCTCCTGCAGTTCTAATCAAGGAAATTTTGACTTGATTCCTGGTTGGTACTCTTGCGATCAAGTGTAAATCGTCTTGTATAGTAAATTAATGTACCGGAAACAGTGCACTTTGAATTGAAATTGTGATTTATGAGACTCTGTAACCTCTAAGTATGTTCAGGGATTGAGGCAGCGCAACTGACTACCGTGCTGCAATTTTTGGGATAAAAAATTGTGAGGTTCAGAACATTCCAAATAAGGCGCCATCCATGAGATGTACGCAAATCGAAGAGTTATGTGAGAAATGTTGGAATTATGTCAAGTTCTTGTCGAATCTTCGAAGTTTTACTATATACAGTCTGCGAAACTAAGGTTTGTGCCTAAGTACAGCACATTAATTGATGTGCAATTTATATTTCGTGCCTTACTTCCACTATACAAAACACTAAAGCAGGGTGGGTCTTCCTTGCAGTTGTGCTCGTGCGGACTTCATGCAGTCCATATATCCTCTAAGGCAAAGACGCGCGTCGATTTATGTGCCATGGCAGTTATGCGTAACATGAACAGCAGTGCATAGCAAAATAATTCAAAACAGCAGCATTGACAACTTACGCAGTATGTCTGCAGCCTTATTTTGTGGGTCTCAATACAGTCAAGGAAACGTGCTTAGCAGTTGGGTTCTGACACCAATAATAATTATTTTAAGACAAATTGCTAGGTAAGTTTTGTAAAACAACAAATATTTCATAATTAAATCCACAACTTATGGAGCTGAAGACACTACTCTCAAACAAATTATTTTTTTGCAGTAAAGTACATATATATCGAACTTACAAAATATACGTGTATGATGAGCGAAAACTACTACGTCAGAATGAGTCCACGTTAATGGAACTCATTTTTGCCCCATGCCGGAAAATAGAAATGTAGCTTCCATAATACAAAATATGTTTACGGGTGCAAATTACTTTATAAATAAGGACGATAGATCGCGAGAAGGCTGGGTGGGATCTTTTGTACAAGATCAAATGACTTCAGCACGACCATGACTCAGATGACTCAGGCTCAATCACGATTCTCGCATGATCTCGGATCAGGCGACTCAGCAACTCGGACCAAAATCGCTGCTGTGAAGATCGTAAATACGAGAAACAAATTCCTGCTTTCTTAGCAGAGCGCCTCTTAGCAGCTCAGGATTTCCACAGCAGAACTCGTGAAGAATTAGCGCTGATAGGCGTCCGCCGCCGCACTAGCTGGAACGGCCGCGACGCGTCGCCCTCCCGGTAAAAGTTAAACTGAGAATCGCGAAGAAATTGAGGTTTTCTGCATCCCCAGTACGGCGAATTAAAGTGCTCAGTTTGTTGATATGCGAAAATAATTCTAAATAGAAAAATTGAAGAACAGTACACGGTTATCAGGCTGTTATGGTGGCAAAGAGGAATATGTATTTTACTTTGAATTAGTTTTGGCTTCCTCTGTAAAAAGAAACAGTTGAAATATGACGAGGTGCTGAACCGCAGGCCGAGTTCAGTGTTCACTGGGATCAAAATAGGAAGAGAATGCTTTCATTGAAGCTATAGTTCTTGATTTTAACAAAATTGCTAGAAACTAGCTTTCTTAACTTATCTGGCACGTGATAAAGGGTAGTATTTTATCAAATTTTACAAAATTTTACCATAGAAGCAAAAAAGTACTGGTGCTGTTTTATTGCGAATTTAATCATTATATACTGTTTTCCAAAATTCTGAGCAATGAAGGCACGAAATTGTACAGCTATGCGCCGTAGTCACGCATAGACGAAAGAAGTATTAGGGAGGAGCGCGAGGTATGAAAATGAAATTGAGGAGATACTCCAGTAAGATAACATAACTGCAAATATGTACAGTATTATTATATGTAGTACATGCCTGCCAACAAACGAATTGTAGACGCACAAATTTCAGGATTTGGAACAGCCATGTTGCGTAACACAAGCCCGCATGAATTTTCTTACGTTTCCTTTTTTACCATTTTGAAGTAGGTTTCGGATTTTTATTTTTCCAGTGGATAAATCTGAGGCGATAATTCCATTAGCATTCGTTTGTAAAAGTAGAATAAACGGCCAATATTCGTGCTGATAGAGGATGAGCATTTCGGAGTTATTTTAGGCGCACCAACAGACGTGTGCATGCGGACAAGAAAAGGTTAAGAAGAGCCAGCCATAGGAGTTAAATTGGCTGATACAGACCATGGAAAAAGTCGCGAGGCACAGGAAGACAGCTCAACATGTCTAACTTTGAAGCAAAGCAAACACCACAAGCCAATATTTCTTCAAGATTTGTGCGGTGTGAAGAAAGTTGGCGCAATGCCTCTCCACGACGGCCATGCATGAGAGCCTGCAAAGTAGAACAAAGAGAACACGATTGCACTGCGCTTAGGCAGAAGTCTCGGCCAATAAAGCTTATCAGAAATGTCTCTCTCACACCATTTGCCAGCTCGACGTCCTCTTAAAAACCAAACCAAGATAGGCAAAGTAGGGGAACCCTGAAGCCAAACCCGCTCAGTTGCTGGGGTACTTCCAGTTGACACCAGCTTCGACACTGACTGAGACTCCGGTTCTTCCAGCAACGATTTAGTGTCAGAAGCTCGCTGTGCTATCGCCTAACGCTTGGTATCTCCTCCCTAGCGTGGAAAGCGATGTCCCTACAGGAGCTACTGAGGTAATTGAAGAGTTAGATAACAAGAGAATGACAACTAACGATGACCATCTCAGGGAGGGTTACTGTAATTTGCGCTAATTCAAACAGGCGCCTTTAAATAGGAACGTCAGGAATTTAAGAATGAAGAAATAAAACAGCATTTGGATGTGGGTGCAAAAGGAACCATACTAAAACTTCAGAGTGTGGAGATCTAACATTAAGTGCATAACGTAATGATATTCCACAGGAAAACAAACCAATATACGTAGTCAATTTAAAACGCAAATCAGTAAGATTGAATTTTATTTCGTGAACAGCCATTGAAAGTAGAACATAGAGTGAATTATAGTGAGGAGAAACTGCAGGAAAAATTATTACTTGCTCGACAGAGACATCAATCATGTAACGTTTAATAATATCAAAAAGAGGTACACAAGACTTAACGTGTTCCGAAAACGTTCATAATGAACCGATTAAAAAGCCGTAACATGGAATTCAAGACTGGCTTACCCCGAGATCTAAGATTTGAAGAATATAAATTACCCATTCTTGTCATGTTTGAAGCGATGAATCTGTTGTCAGAAGTGGTCGCAAGAGGAAAGTCCAGTAACACTGGAAGATTTCTTGTGACAAGAACTCGGGAGAAACGAACCGCGTTAATGTCCTGATCCCAAGAGAGCTACGGCCGAGCGTTTCTCGAGAGCCCTTCACTCGCAATAATCGCTTCATTTCGAGCTATAGAAACACGTAATCCCCAGAGCTTTTCCTCTGCCTTCGCCCACCACATAAGAAAGAAATGCTCCATTAGACTCGTCGTTTCATTTTAGAGAAATCTGAGAGTCTTAAGCACAGAACTGTGGCTCGTTCCCCTCAACGAATAATCACGATTGCTTGAGAATGACACAAATATTAGCCGTTTCTTCAAGTTAAGAATGTGAATAACAAACTGAGGCACTTATCACTTTTTGGAGATTGGTTTGGTGCATTTCCGAATTGTATAATTAAAAAGTTTGTAGTATTTAAACATTTTCAATTGCACTTCATCAAAGATTTATGAAGCTATTAGTCGCAAATTTACATCATAATATTGAATTCACAGAATTCTTTGATTTCTGTCTTGAGTAATATACGATAAATACGATAAATCTATTTTACTAGATTGCAGAAGAGGCTATTAGAGTTGCAACCACACTGATTAATCTTGATGTACGGGGAAATACTATATAACAGTAATTTACAAGACTGCTAACGTTTTCTAAACGAGTTCCTTCGATTTCATACTTACATTCCCTAATAAAAAATTGTGTTTTTAAAAGTTTCTTGACGTTCTTCGCCGAGTTCATTAGCCAGCAGCGCAGTGGCGCGGACGCTAAGACCGCTTCAAGGACGAACGTTGCTGCCGAGGACAATTACTGCCGATCTCTGCGAGCGGACACTAGCCAATTTCTCGCCTATAGAGATAATCTGCGCCAAATTTCCAGAATACGTCAAAAACTACCATTGCTGCGGAGAATTGCTCAAAGTCTCCCGTGCAACTGTGTTAATTTTCAATGGGGTTCCAAGATATTTTAAGTCACACATCTGGAACAGAAATGCAACTTTACCTCCAAATGCACTTATGTCAGTCGTTGATTTCATGCCCTTTTAACACATTGACTCCGATTCTCCACACGGGTAAAATTACATGCCGACAAATATTTCTACTGTGAATTTAAAAATGAAGGATTTTGGTTTCACAAATTTGGTTACTCTATTAATTTTCTTTCTAATCAGAACTAGCTTATTCGATTGATGAACACAAATTTGAAGAAAACTCGAAAATTTGTATTTATACATGATAGTGCTTTGGTTACATTAGGTTAGGTTAGATGATTGCGTGTACCATATATGACCCACTTCGGAGTCAACGTATTAACGAATCTTTACTTCAAGATTTAATCATTAAATTAACTTGCTCTTAATTGACATCCATATTTTTTATTATAATCCTTACGAGCGGCACATACTAGCGGGCTATTTTCCTACACTTTCCACCAGAAGCCTTCACAGTGAGCCACCTGCAGCCCGGCCAATGGAAAATGGCTGCATGACGCGTACGATGGCGTAAAGCATGCACCCGCAGAAACGGAAAAATAATGAAACAGAGCGGACAGCGACGTCGCTGTGAGGGAGAGATCGAACTGCTATCCCTTCAAAGGATTCAGCCCTTACACCCTCCTATGATCCTTAACTCACACGTGTATTTTTATGTTGCCTGACTTCAACATTACTTTGATGGGCTTCAATTCAAATTTCAACGTCTGGTAACGAACGACGAGTAAAGCATCTGTTTCTGTTACTTCAATCTTGTTTGTTTTGCGTCATTCAAACATTAATTGAAACACGCCAATAGTAAACAGAAAAATAGGTTAATTTACTGCAGGAAACTAATTAGGAAGTAAAAGGTTAGGTTAGCGGGAGTAATATTTGTTGCTTTGTTCCATACATAGAACCTTTTAGACTAAAAACTATCACATTAATTTTACAAATACTAAATTTTGTACTCACTGAAACATGATAACTGAAACACAGAAATATGGATATACTATCTTATATTCTATGCATTCAATTTAAATGTTTATGCATTTTTGAATAGTGGTGCGCTTAGGTGCCGCGGTCCCTTGAATAATTCAAATGGTAAACACACACGAGCTGGAGCTTAGGAGGCAAGCGAAACGTGTCTGAAATGAACTGAAATGCCCTCAATTGATGGTGGGAAGAGTGATGATTCGCAGGATGATTCATCACCGTAGCTCACACCCAAATTTTCAATATCAAATAAAATTTCCCTAGCTGACTCAAAGGCGGGAAATCTTAGTTTGAAAATAAAATGAATTATAAAGAGAGGCAGAAACATCGAATTACATTAAGATTTTTTTTAAATAGAGCTTTCGAGTGATAGCTACACTCATCATCAGAACACGAGAAGAAAAGAATATGCATTAGATTCTTTTCTATTCTTTTTTCCGTAGATTCTTTTTCTCAGGTACTAATGAGTAGTGTAGCAATCACTCGAATGTTTTATTTATAGAAAATAATTTTATCGGAACTCGATGTTTCAACCTGCCTCTACAATTTGGTTTATTTTTTTAAAAAATTACACAATTTGAAGTCGACGTAAGAACGGCACCAACTGACTCGCTCTAAGGTCATGAATACATCTATGATCCTCGGTCAATGTTTTACGTTGACTCGGTCAAAATGTTCTATACAAGATTTGATCCGTGCTAAAAATTTTTAGTTTCAGGTATTCGAACTTCTTGCTTTTGACGCAGGAATACATACATCGAGTACCTGGAGTTTAACATTCTGGACACAAGTCCAATCATTCCTATAACAAGTTTCACGCACATCTAGGACTATTAGTACAGGAGTAATGATTGGTTTGGAGGTGTGACGGTCGCATCACCCAAGCTACTGCAACCAAGAGGGCATTTAAAGATTTAAAACCGAGTGTCACTGCGCTGTCACCCGATTGTAGATAATTTATCGGACACTTCAGCATGACGTCGTAATATCTGCAACCTGACGCAATTTTTTCCGAGTCAATAATGTACGTCATTGAGCTCGTTTAACAATAAATGTATACTTCGCTGTGAAGTGCTCTCACACGGTCATGAAAATTGAAATTGTACTCAGTGTGAGAAGGAACTGAGAATTTAAGAGTGCAGCCTCTGTGTCACCACGGCCGAAAAAGCTGAGGCAACCCGGAAGTTTTCTGAATTTTTTTGGTATAATGAAATTATTTTGCAGTGGGCCTGCCCTTCTTTCCAAGAGACGTTTGATGTCAAGTACCGTACAAATTTCAATGCCCATGCAGCGAGTTGTCTCATTAAATATAAAAGAACTAATACCTAGGTTGTAATTATGAGAGCAAAAACTATTCCAGCTCTTGTCTCGACAAAAAAGAAGCCGAGTACGAAAGATTTCCAGATTGACAAACTTGCATCGTAAAGTGTGACGCTGCGAATATCTTTCCAGAAGGGATCTCGCGTCACACTGCATTCGTTCCGAAGCCGAAGTGTTAAGCCAAAATCGGTTTATTTTCAAGCTGGATCTGCGAAACTGCGGAGCTGTGAGAGGCAGCAAAGGTCTGTCCCCTTCTGTAGAGGACTTACGACACCCAAGAGGAGGCAAGACGAGAGGCAGCAGCCCTGGGGATTGGGGAGACTTGAAGGGTAAAAGTTAAACCGACGGGAGGAGGCATCTAGACTCAGCAGGTTGGGGAAGATCAAAGGGTTGGGAAGGACATCATGAGAGGACACCCAGAAGCTAGGAAGTGGCAAGCCACAAAGGCATCGCAGATGAAAATAAAAAGTCGCACTTTCATTTCGCCTCACGTCTACAGTGAGTTCCGATATTTGGTGTGAGGGCTGAAAATACTTATCAAGCCAGAAAATGTGTTTTCATTATACCTTGTGAATAAAAATGTCAATAAGGAGAGATTCTTAGCATATTCAGATTATAAATGACGAATGTCACAAACTTTGAGGCTTAAAGTTAATTTTAGAAAAATGACAAGTAGAATCTTTCTCGTAGACTTTAGAGCGTAAAACATCTAGAACGCAGCCCAGGACAACTCGCTCTGAGGGATCAATTTTATTTTTACGTTGACGAAAAAAATAATCGGAGCCGACAGAACAAGGATCACTAATTATTATCCGAGCGCGTGAAAAATCCCATGAGAATTAGATGCTGTCCTAAGGAAGACAATACCTAATAGAAGAGGACAGTAGAACCGCAGGTGCTGCGAACGCTCCCGTTAATGGGGGATGTCCTAAGGGTAAACGAAGCACGACTTGTGTTCGCCGACTTCTGTAGAAGATCCAGGAAAACCCCACAGGAACTCAGCTGCACAGCTGAGAACAGGAGAGAACAATGGGACCCTCATCCGAGGGAATAACTGGAGAGGACATTAGAGGGTCAGAACTGCTCTTTATTATCTTGATGGCGTCTTGAAGAGACTCCATGGCACACCCTAGCAGCAGGACGACGTATTTTGATGAGCTTTGCCGATAAGCCGCACCCTCAACGGACTCCTCCCCGATGGCCAGACCTATTGAGGCTCATTTGCACCACTCTACTGCACTGAGACACCCGAGTATTGACAGCACTGAAGAATTTAAATAGAATTACGTACAGGGTGTCCCGCAAAAACGGAACTCGAAATTAAAATAATATAGTTCATAGACTAGTTGATGCATTTTCATTCTTTTTCTGCCATTTTTGTTCGTTGAACGCTTTTGACGAATGTTATAAGTTTTGATAAACTATCTTCAGAAACATTTCCCTGCAGTCACTCTACTGAAGGCCATCAGAAACATGTTTGCGTATGAAAGTAAAACAATAAAATGTACACGCCACAATTCAACCTTAGTTAAAGTTTTAGGAAAATTATCAGCCACGGTCTTTCCTCCCTTCAATGTCGTGAGGACATCTCTAAATCTCTTGCAAGCAGCGCGACAGGCCTCACGGACTTCCCGCCGTTGGGGGAGGCAGACTAGCGGACCGCCTCTCGGGCGGACCCTCCAGTTCCGAGCTCCGTTCCGGTTCCGTGTTTGCCAATAATAACATTGCTCCAAAAAAGGAAGTATTAGTTTTTGGAGACGAAAGGAAACTCTCAGTCCACAGACATAAAGCCAAATGGACACCAGCGACAATTAAAATTTTTACTCTCAATACAATTTACTTTAATCTTCCTATACGACAAGATGTTTCTGAGAGCTTTCAGTGGAGTAATTACAGAGTAAATATATTTAAAGATATTTTATCAAAAGAAATAGCTTTTATTGAAAAGGATTCAAAGAAGAATATAGTCGAAACAAAATAGAAATGCAACAAATAGTTTTTGCATTATGTTATTTGCATTTTGGGTCTTGTTTTTCGTGGGACACGCTGTATACTGATAACGATATATCCGCTCGTCACATGCGTAAGATGTGTATAACTATCAAGAGACAGTCACTCCAGACCGTAATACGGACATTCCGCTGCAAGGTATTACAAACAATGACCCTCTAGCATAGCAGTTCGGTACCGTTCGTAAGATCGTTTTAGTAAATTAGAGTAATTACTTATACTGTGTCTGGTGAAGTATTCTTTTGATATTAATGCTGCTCTTTTATACAGGGTGACGAGGGGTATTTAAGAACACGTCGTTTCCAGTAAACTACACACTCGAATCATTTAAAATATTATATTTCAATTTCAGATAACCTATTCAAGTTTACACGTAAGCCTAAGAAATGAACCCAGGATGATGCTCACTAAATTTCAGGCAACTCTGTAGGTTTGAGGAGTTTTGAGAAGTGAAGGTCATGTCACCTTACATTTTTCCACAGGGTCTTAGGGTTAATGCTTTTGGATGCAGTAATATTCTTAAGCCCCGGATAGATGAACACTCCAGGAGAAGGTCATATGTTTTTCAGCAAGACTCAGCACCTTCTCACATATCCATAGTAACCCAAGATTGGTAATCAGAGAACTTTTATGATCATATGACCCCAAATTTGTGGCCCCAAACTAGCCAGATTTAAATCCCATGGACTATTATGTGAGCAGCGTTGTTGAAAGAACAAATCTACATCATCATAGTACCTTAGCTTCACTAAAGGCCGTCATTATCCTGATATCCGAAATGGATAAAGACCACTTAAGTTCAAATTGTTAACAGTCTCGGACCTACATAGAAGCAGTCATTGAAGCCAAAGATCGCTTCATTGAATAATTTGATAACGAAGTATCATCAAAGATATTTGAGCAAATTTTATTTAAATATATACATTTTTTAGTAAAATATTATTATTTAACATACTAAAAATATCCTCAAATAGCTCTCACACCCTGTGTAATTGGAGTCAATCAAGCTAAAATATGTTCCAAAATATTTTCGCAATTTCCAAATAAGAAACGTCGAGACTCAAATTCTAAATTGGCTCCAAATTATTTCTTAACGGCAAAATAAAATTAAACAAGTAATAATTTATCTTATTAACCTATCCTCAAAACTTCGCAATTAATATTCTTGAATTACTACCACTGTCATAATTATAAGGGAATGCTTCATGGTTGCAGGGCCTTTATCAGTTTCAAGATGTCAAGCATTCAACGTTGCATTGCAACAAAGATATCGGTGTCGAAAACGATGACCAGGTACGAACAATGTCACTTCCTGCGTCCCAGAATAAACAACGCATAATTAAGCGTCTCGAAATGACCCGATAATGCTTCATGAGGCACAGGAGGAGCGGCTTGCAAGGGCAGCATAGCAATAAGCCTAGCTTCTACCAGACAATGCCTGCACCTGGCATTAACCTAATATTTATAGTGATCAATGAAATGTTCTTCTCTCATTCTACTCAGAATAGACTCCTTAAATGTTGGAATTGTCTTCAACAAATACAGAGGGCAAAATGAAGTAAGAAGAGAAGGAAACAAGGCAGAATAAGAAAAACTCTTTTGTAGAGCTTCATACCAACTCTTTCATGATTATTAAAATATTTGTTAGGTAACAATTACCTTAATGAACAACTGCCTCGGTAAAGAATGTAATTTTAAATTACACGAAAGACTAAATCTAGAAGGAAAAAATATCTGAGCTGGTTTGTTTGTTTTTGAAAACACAAATTCAATACAATCAAACGAAAATGAACTGAAATATCGAAAAATGCTCTAAGCATTTATTACGTATTTTGTCTGTTCCAAAATTCAAACAGGAAAGTGAGCAACGCGCGAGAACCTCCCACACACCGAACAACAATATGCTCTCATTCGTTATAAATGCAATAGCGTCGACGTGATGAAGCCAAAAATTTAGGACATTCGCGTGAACTCGTGCAAACACCAATTGTAAATCCCCCCACTCAAGTTTTTCTTAGAAACAAAAGCGAGCGCATGGCAGGATTTGGAATGAGTAGTTAACGAAGTTTCGGTCGAGTCCAAAGCTCCGTTCTGGAGCTGCGCCCTATTCCAGGATTCGATTCCGATGTTGCTGCCCAAAACACTTGAAAAACTATTGTAACTTGCTGATTTCTATACACGACTGAAATATAATTTTTTTACCGATGTCATAACTCGACAGATACCATACGTAATACGACCGATGCTAGATAATACAAATGTCGATTAATGCACAATTTCTGGAAATGGGAGTGAATTCTAAACTATGAAAAATTGACAAGCGTAGCCATCATCAATAGCGTACACGAATTAGAGTAAAATAGTGAGTTAGCATCAGGAATAATGCATAAAGCTCACGAGCAGCGCTGAGCAAAAGATGCAGCACGACACCCGCAACACTCGGCTGGCAGCACCAAGGCAGCGAGGACACTCCGGGCATAACTCAGGAGGGCGGGCTTCTCGGTCCCTAATTCAGTCTAATCTGAGAAAACCCAATAAAGTTAGAAGAGTCTGCAGCCACACTGCGGTCCCAGGATTACTCTCGTTACACGCTAACGCTCCTTATTTATAACGTGCCTCTGCTACGGTCTTGAAATGATAACCCTGAGATACGAGCTTCTGAGAGCAGTCTCCAGTTTCTGGGCCGGTCGCACCCTAAGGAAAGCTTGCAAAAATAAACAAGGACGCACTTGGGTATCGCATGCAAGTGCATGGCTGAGACGACGTTCATCCGAAATAATTCTGAGGTTTACGCAACTGGAAATATAGTTTATTAGCTTCCTAATTCATAATTGCAGGATTGCTATAGCAGGGCGGTGGGTTAAAATTACTTGGGTGTGATGTGTTCGGCGTCATGTTCGATTTCCGCTTTCCAAAACTAGTTTTTCATATTCTAGATCCTGTTTTGATTTTCTTTTTCTCATGGCATAAATGGCAGGTGAGGGAACTGGAACTTACAATCTGAATCAAGACGATTTTGATCAATTGCTGAGAAGGGGCTGCTTAAACTTTTCTACAGCGAAATTAAAACTTTCCCAAATAAGTACCGCGCTGCAAAATGAATTTAATTTAGCCAACCCCGACGAAAGTTAACCAGGTTACCATTAGAAAACATGGGTGAACCAGCAAGAAAATAGTTATAGTGCCGGAGTTATAGGAAGCAACAGCCAGCAAAACCTATAAGCCCTACAGGTGCGTTATCATCCCTCACACGTTAGCTACGCCGAACACGTCTTCATTACCAAGTTCCTACTGAGACTATCAAGGCTGAATTTAACACGCCTAATTGTAGTCCGCTGGGGGCAGGGAAACTGCTTAAATGAGCTTACTTGTCTATGTCAGTGTAAACAAAATATGCATGGAAACAAGGGGAGTTCGGTTGCAGTTCTCCAAAGCGCTCCTCACTAATTAGGTGCTTGCATTAATTCTAAGACGCCGCCGCTTAGGGCTGTGTTTCAAGGAACAGAATATCAAGGGTAGATATCCAGCACCGGGAGCAGCAGAAAGCTGCCACCTGATGATTATCTCGCGTCATTTGAATATTTTCGTGTGCCTGCGGGAGCTAAATCTACGGATCGAATGCGTTCGTTTTCTTGTTTCAGACTAACGTGATCGAAAAAATAATTTTAGCTGACTGAGGAAATGTCGCTTCGTTTTTTAAGGAGGGCATAAATTTGAGAATGCGATTTCAAATATTTATTATCTTATAAAGTATTACCAAACAATTTTTTCTTTTCATAAGCAGACTCCATAACTACTATTTCACCCCTGTAAATGCATAATAAAGCTCTTTGGTTATATCAACATAAATTTAAACTCGAACCGTGAAACCATACTTGAAATGCATGAAGTCGGAATATCTGAGATATTGCCAACTACCTTAAGGTTTTAAGATCAACTGTTTGGAAGACAGTTAATTGCTTCAGTACTACGAATGTCACACAAGTTTGGTGCAGAAATCTTCTCCTAAGGTTCTCATCTACCATTACGTGGCCCCTGTTCTCTGATCCTAGCCCCTGAATAGTAACCTCGGGTTTTTCGTACCCTGTAGTTTACCCTTCATTTGTCTTAGGGATTTAAGACTAAGTTTCTCTCCTTCACATAACTTTAAATTCAGGGCTACGAATCCAGGATTAATCCGATGGCCTTTTCTGTGCGACCCACACCTGACGCGAAAGCTTGTTCTAGAGTTTACAACTTGATCGATGATTTAATGACTCCACAACTCAGCGCATCGGAGAAATTTACATGGGAAATGTTTCCTGCTGCGGTTAAAGATTCACGATGCAGATTTGAGACTGTAATTTAAAAAAATCAATCATTTGATTAAATCTTAAGATTTGCTTTTATTTGTAACATTCACGCATAAGCATACATCTTTCCCTTTGATTAAACCGTTTCACATATGTACGAGATATTCGTTTTTATTTATTTCTATACTTATCCTCCACCATGTAAGTAAGCCATGTGTTGTACTTGACGATCAACTGTTGTTAACATAATCCTAGATATAGAAAGTTTAATCTCTGTGCATGAACAAATTTTGAAAATTACAGTTTCCCATAGAAAATTCATAAGCCTTTTCAAGTTAACGTATGAACGAAATTGAAATAAAATCCTAAAAATGACTTCCAAATTTCAGGAAAGTCTTGGATAGCTAAACTCATATTAGTTCGTTAATGGCGCTTGAAACAAAGTTTTTATGTATTGCTGCTATATGAAATTTACAGTTTGAAAATCGAGTAGAATTTTCAACCGCTTAAACCTAAACACGAGTTGCAACTTAAATTCAAAATACTGTTGACGTTCGCAATGTACGAAAAGAAGGAAAATCTTTACTGTAATTTCATTGTTCGCTTATTTGAAGTTCAAACTTCACGTTCATAATTGATGCAGAATTGCATGCACCCAGCTGCAAGATTGCTCGTTAGGGCTCGGTCTCCGCTCCACACGACGAATAATGCATCACGAGAGCTTTTCTTTCATCTTTACGATGTCGTGGGAGCTTGGCCTTCGTTGTAAGCTCGAAAATTGCCGCTACGCTCGCGATATAGCAGTGAAAGCTCTGCCAATGTAAAATTGCAATATACTCTTTTGAAATGAAATTTCTCACGAAAAGAGAGTGACGAGCAATTCAAATTGGTTACAAGTGAATGCTTTGCAGAATTCCAACTTTCAATGATCTCCCGGCGCATCAAATAACCCCAAAAGAGAGGCACGTCATGCAGAGCCATAGCTCCCCTTGCACCACAAAGATTTTCCCGCCATCACAGCCTCTGAAAAGCGCGCGTGGAAGTCATGAAATCTACCCAAAAGAACTAGAACGACAGCCGCTCTTTCTTCATAAGGGAAATACATTTTTTCTGGAGGGGGTCGGTTTCCATTTTTTGGCGGTAGAGCATAACACTCATACGAGGAAGTCCGCCTTGGGCTGGCTATCTGCCATTATAATGAATAAATTATCTTCTTTGCGGACGCGCGAGACAGGCGAGGTCCGTGAAGTTTATCTGTAGCAGGAAGCGGGCTGCTGAAACACGTCCCGGCTACCCGAGGCACTCAGACGTATGACACCCAGTGCCGCAGAGGGAACCGAGTTTTATGTGCTTCACGAATTAATGTTCCAATTCCACTAAAATATGTGTTACGATCTTAGTAAAACGTCAGCAGTGTCATAACAGAAGTTAAACTAATTAAACAAACTGAAATACAGAACTCTTCTTGAGAGAACTCTCTATTTTATCATGCTTCTGAATGTTTGAAAAGAGCGTGAGAGATGACGAAATGCAGCGAGAGGATGGAAGATTACTTCATTTCTACGAATCTTGAAATAATGGAACTAATGAACTGAGAATCTTTCTCACGGAAATTCCATACCACAGTGGGGAAAAAATGAATTAACCAGTTAGTGGGAAAAGCAAAAACGATGGATGATCGGCTCTTAGAACTCATGTTAACACATAAGGTAAGGTTTGTCTTAATACCAGAGTTAAAAAATTTGGAAGTAAGAACTGCAATATGTAGCGGGGTTAATTCATACCCTGCAGTAAGTACACTGAATCAGGTACCCATTTGCTGCCAGAATGAGTTACCATATACACAAGTTTAGAAGTTATAAGATACTTATCAAGCAAATTTTAGGTACAAAAGTAAAAAATCCTTTGATAAAATTCTGTCAGTTGGCGACGATATAATCATCGACCTACCCACCGTGGTGATGGCAGTCCCCAATGGCGGATGGNAGTCCCAACATTGTTGGTGGTGTAGCTCCCAATATGGTGAGGAGAGTAGAGTCCAATGTGGTGGGGAGTGCATGCATTCCTCAATGTGGTGGGGAGTGCAGTCCCCAATGGGGAAATTGTGAAAATTGAAAGAAGTAAAGATGACAGCAAAGATAGAAATACCGAAATCCTATCTATAGCTGAGGTAACCTGATAGTGGTTACTGGGAACACCAGTCCCCATAGCATACGATAGACAACCCTAACTCCATTGCGTATTATATGCTCCCAGAAGGAAAAAAGATAATTAGAATTATCTTCCCCTGCACGCTCATGCTGGCAAACACGCCGGCGCGTGAGCGTCGTCTGCGGCCGCAGGGGCCCTGGAGTGCTTCACGCGATGTGGAAAGTTTGATTGCAAAGAAGTTCTAAGCTTCCGATTTTCTGAATGTATAAATGATGCTAAATTTCCATTTTAGAGAAGGTACGTCTGTACGTCGAGTCAGATAGCATATGTGAATCAACTCATGGAAACTAAGAGGATTTATCACATCTGTCGCTCATCAAGGACGAATCATAAAATTATATTTCTCATTTTGACCAAAAATAAATAGGTAGGAATTTAAAATTTAATTGATTTTCAAAACCGTTACTCGGCATCGATTTTGAATGGAGTTATCGTAGCATCAAGTGTGTAGAACTCACGAAATGTCATTTCAATATCGGGAAATGCAAAGCCTGGAACTCTGGCACCTAATCTGACCAACTACGCACGGCCCCTGATGGGATCCGAGGGTGCTCAAAAGAGCGAGCAAATGATGTCACTTCAGGCAGTCGTGCATTTTATGCTTTTGCTGCAGCGACGAGCAAACATGAAAGGCAAGCTAAATGAAACGCAGATGCTTAGCTAGAGTGAAGCGTATGCTTATTCCATCAAGGAAAAATAGTGGAAAGAGTACTTTGGAAACGGGTGATTTTATTTCAAGCTGAATACGAGAAAACGTGTTCAACTGTGAAAACTTCATTTAAAACATGTCCATTCAAATAATTCCGTCTTTAAAAACGAATAATTATTGGGGAGTAATACAAAGTCGTAAATCACTTCACTCGAGGTGAAACGCGATACTTCAAAACACTCGTAACAGCCGTGGTATGAAATGAACTGTTCTCATTGTTCTTCACAACAAATTCCTTAGATGTAAGACTTAATTCTCGTTAAGCAAATCTGTTCATGGCCGAGCATTCGATTCGTCAGTGCACTCGAATGTGAGGCCTTTTTGATCGCACTAATTCAGCCAAGTAAGAATTCACATCACGAATAATTTCCGGTGACCGCGCGCAGATTTTGAAAAGATATTCCTTCAGACATTATTACGGTGTTGTTAATGAGAAAAAAAGCAAAAACTAATTTAATTGCTCATAAAAAATTGGCACACTTCCGAAAACAAAATTTTACGGAAAAATACTAAGTAAAACCCGAAAAATCAACTCAATCATCCTTTGTATATTTCCTCTCGATAAAAATTTCGTCATTAACGAATACCGTTTAGAAGCCCCAGCTCATCAACTCAAGAAACATTCCCAATGGTTTTGAACATAATTTTCAATTACCAAGATTGAACAAGTTCAATGATCTATTTTTCACTTGAATTTTTACTTTCAGCTGTGCAAAGAAAACCTTTTCCCCGCGGTTCCAAGGACGGGTGTACAGAGATGATTTCATTAAAGTCATCACGCTACTTGGAGGGTCTAGATAATGGGATTTAATGGCATTTGCTAGCAGAAAACAATTCTTCAGACAAGATTTGAATGTTAATTTTACCAGAGACAATTTTTAAAACATGATATTTTTCCAACATCAGGTACAAAATCAAGACTTTGACCGGAATGCTACCCGCGGAATTTCATGTCGACAAAAATTTCAATGGTAAATTCGAAATTGAACAATTTTCTACCCACATATACGGTTATTTTATAATTTTCTTTCTAATCTTAACTAGCATATTCGAGAAATGAACATAACTTTCTTGAAAACTTACAAATTTTTATTCATCTGTGTTAGTGTTTTGGTTACGTTAGGTTAGACGGTTGCGTGTACCATACATTGAGCACGTGGCGGTTAATTAATTTTTTTGTATATTTACGAGTATGCGTATGAGTAGTAGTAGTGAAAGCAGCGCTTCAGCAACTCAAGACTATTTCGCACCGAAAGAGTAGGGACCATTTAGTATGGACTTAGGAGAACGGGGAATCTATGCACTGGGTGTGTTCCCACACAAGATCCCCTGCGCATAGAAACAGCAAGTTAAGAAGGAAGAGGAAGAAAAGACAAATAAGAAATAGCGAAGAAGGAATGAAAATGGAAAGAAGCAAAGTGGGCACGAAAGATAGAAGTCCCGAAGGCCTATCTAAAGCTGAGGTAGCCTAGCGGTGCTCCCCTGGGGGCGCTAGTCCCCATAGCATAGGATAGACAAACCTACCTCTATTGCCTATGGCCTATCCTATGCCCCCTGAGGGGGTATATTTACGATTGTTAAAAGTTCGAATATGCATAATTTTCTTTTCGCTTTCCAGTATAATCCTGCATAGAAACATTTTGATACTCGCCCAATTTACAACCCAAATTTTTCTGAGTTGCTCTTCAATTCAAACCAAAATTTTTTACCCAAGCACATCTTCGGTTTTTCTCTCAAAACGGAAACAAAACTGGATAATAATTTCGTTAACATCTTACACTTCAGCTTCAAGTTTAAAAACAAATCCCCGCCGCTGTTCCGCATAGAAAAACTCCGTTCCATAATTCCCAGCTCCTCCATACTCCGCCGTACATTTTCCCTGCAGCGCTCGCTCATCTTTTTGCATTTCAAGGGAGACTCAGTCCGATAATAGTTGATGTTCGATGTTAGGGGACAAGGGAAAGCTCTCACGCGAAGAGGCAACAAGCAGCAGACCGCGTGTCGCCGCAGCGTGCCAGCCGTCAGAACCTGTCACCAAAATCTGCCGAAAATGTGTCGAAATTTCTTTTGTGCTCGTGCGAGACGAGGGAAGAAGACGCAACAGCCCTGCAGTGAGGGGACAATTTGGTGGAGCAGCGGTGCCGAGGGAAGTGTTCCGCGTCCTTTATTAGACCGTGTGCGAGACTGGCCAACGTGCGTCCGCAAACGTCCAAAAATATGGCGCTCAAGGACGGATATTGAAATAAAGCGTTGGAAACGCTCGTGTTGGGGTAGGATATTGAAAGTGAAGCAAAAGCATATGGAGCATCGGATGGAATTTTGTCACGGAACACCCCGTCATTTGCTGAATTTAGCGAACGAAGTGAAGTAATGCACTTCCATACTTGTGTGTTAGTAATAGCATAGTAAACGATCTAATAAATTCCATTTTCGAAGGAATATTCAAAAACAGTAATACATGGGCTCAATGCTGAACAGAACTCAAAACATAACCAAAACATTTTTTTTTGGAACAGTGGAGACTAAGAACTTTTTTGAATAAGAATGTAGGAGTTTAGATACCAATGTTGGTGAAAGTCACAATCGAGGAATGAGTGATCTCCGATCGAGCTATTTTGGATCACCTTTATAATGGAGTTTCTATGACAATCCTCACAAATTTCCAATGCCAATAAACTTGTGTTGGACGTTAACAAAATAAAATAAAATTTGCTGATCTTTGCGTTGTGTCACACTCGATGCAAGGGAAATAATTTGAAAATAGGAGCACCAAAAGATGCCAGCCTGAATCGCCACGGCGGTTGCAAAAGACTGAACGCCTGGAGCGTATGTTCCTCAGGGAGCAATTATGAAAATAATTATGAAAATCACCTCGAGTTTCGGCTCTGCAGCAACTCGACACTTCTGACTGGCACAAACGAAAACAAAGGAAAACAAGGAACAGAAATTAATTGAATCCTTCCAAGCTCGAACTCGGGTTGTTCATCTTGAAAACATATATTCTCACAACGTGCGACCTCGAGATGAAGGCTGGAATATTAAATACAACGGCACTGAGCGAGAATTTGACAGACAAAAAGCCCTAGAGAACAACTTTGATATCCGCTATGTGGTACGAGGGGTGAACTGAAATTTTATAAAAGTTTCTTCATCTGCTTCAAAATTAGGTGACAAAATCACACACATCTTAGTGTTTCACGTCGATAGCTGAAAAGTACTATTAATTTAACATAATCTGTTAAGGCGAAGTTAGACACGACAAAATCCAGTTGGCCAACAAGCTCATGCTTATAATGACCTTTCGCAAATCAGAACATAAAAATTCTGAAGTGAAATATGTTCCACTTCTAAAAGAAAAAGAAACTTGTGAGGTCCTTGAAAACGAAGAAATCCTGTTAGCTTTCCCCGCCATTCACAAATTTTAATTGATCTTTATGCATGCGCCTTCTTTTTAAATAAATTTCGAGGAAATAAAGATTTTTTGCAGATTAATTCAGTAAGAATGATTCGCAGCAGCTGGTGTTGCCATCTCAATGCCGTCGTGACATCTATTAAGATTTCAAATTTACAAAAGCTTTCATGAACAGGGACCAGTGTTTCCCTTGATGATTAACACTTTGGGAAGTCGCGCATACGGCACGTAACGAAGCATCCAGTTAATAAGTTTAGGCCATCATCGGCTTTGAAGTTTCCTCATGCGCCTCTCAATTCTACATCTTCCGAAATACTACAAGACCGCAGAGCAAAACGAACTGTTACAATGAGGTACAGGGAACAATGGACTTGTAATCTTCAAGTTTGATGAAGTTGTCGCTCCGACACAGGCTATGGCTTAGCCTGCTGTGGAGGGCTGATGTGGCGGACTGGGGCTGATGTGGCGGACTGGGGCTGGTGTGGCGGACTGGGGCTGGTGTGGCGGACTGGGGCTGGTGTGGCGGGTTAATGACCATAAATAAACCAAACATTTGGATATCAATGATCATTTGCATATATAAAGAATTACATGCGAGGGAATAAAGGCGTACCCTGTAGTGTCTAGTGATCCAAAGTAATAACAAAAATCCGTTTACTTGTTTGTAATGTTGTTAGGATCTTCGAATATATTTAAAATTATATCCATTTTAAGGATTAATATCGTTTGACAAAATATGACGTCCAACTATATACCACGGATCACACTCGATGTGGAAGATATTCATCATTTCAAAACTCCTCGGAAAATCTGGAAGCATAATTGCGTTCGGGAGGACGAAAAGCGATGTATCCATTGGTGTTTTTCCCTTCATTCTGGGATATCGCACTAAATACTTCAGAAAAAACCTTTCAGATATGTCCCAACACATATATTATTAAAGATCTTTTTGTAATTTTTTTCACATGGACTTCTGAAACGCGAACATAGTAGACATGGCTTTAGGCTCAGACGTCACGTTCTTTTTTTGTTGGTCGTGCCGGCGAAGCATTTTGAATGACTCCAAGATGCCCCAAATGCACACATCGCCTCCATATTGAGGGAAGTGACATCAGGATAGGCCTTAAATGCACACAGCGCCTCCACATTGGGGGAAGTGACGACAGGAAAGGCCTTGAATGCACACAGAACCTTCATTAATTCCAACACGTTTTACCGTTGGGTTTTCAA
>VOMN01102650.1:0-10621 GCA_014899125.1 Orchestia grillus
TGCACTTCCGAAAAACAATCGACGACATGGAGCTACATGGATTGACTATCTAAGCTCCACTAATCACAAAGAAGAAGAAGAAGAAATAAGAAGCTTGAAGACTGTGTAGCTTACAGTTAATACCCGGAATGCAACGATCTAAGAATGTTTATAAAATTATATTCCTTCATAAGTTTAACTTCTTAGAAGTTGTAACATTTCAGTTCTGTTACCAATTACTTGTACACGCTGTCGAATTTTGTTCGAAATGATTGTGTGTTGCATTAAAGTGTAACAAATGTTCTGTATTTATTTTAGTTTCAACTTTAGGGCATCACTACACCGATTCAACCTATAAGCGGCATATGTGTAGCCATCTAAGTTACTCAAATATTATTTCTTCTGATAGGGTTTGTACTAGTTATTATACTAAAAACAAGTATTATTGACCCAAGTACACACTCCTACTAAATAACATATTAGGCATATTTTATTGTATGCCTTTCAGTTGGGGAATACTGCAATTTCAACAACAAAATTGTTTAAAGAAATTTAAAATAATTCTCATAGCATCTTCCACATTTCCTTGTGGGATCAGTTCTGATTTTACTCCCATATTTGATAATGTGTAGTCCTATGTATCTTATCTAAGTGAGTTAATATTATTTACATTGACCAAATAGAACAATATGTGAGTGCCCAATTTTAACTGATTCAAGTGCAGTAAACTGACTTAGGTATTATATACTACAAATTATCAAATTATACACTATTTACAGACTCAGGGTGTAATTTTAGCCCAAATAATGGTTCATTAGAATATTGATTTCTGAAAAAATGAGCCAATAAATCTGTGAAAGTTTCACTCAGCAATTGAAGCTTTCCTTGAGGGGTTGTGTTCTGTCACATTTTCAAAGCCTCCTCTAAGAAACCCTTGGAAGGTAGGGAGATGAAAAAATATTATTAAAGTCCTTAAAGTGTAGTGATGAATTTTGGTAGTCAAGTCATTTAGAAAATTAGTGTCAGTTCAAAATATGCTACTCCTAAATAAACTCAACATAATTATTCTCTTTTGTCAAGATCTTAGTGCAAACACAAAAAACTGCATCCATCACAGTACCTCTTTAGCCACCAGTATAATGAATCTTTGCAGTGAAGCTTTTAGCACTCCTACTGTTTTGTGTTTCATGTCTCTGTTCTGTCATGAAGTAATTTTTTGTGTGAAATGTATATGTTATACTATAGTTTAGTCTTGTACAGCAATATTTTTGAGAGACCAATGAATTTTTTTCATGAAACCTATATATTTTCCCCAAGGGTGGACAAAGTTGACATGTGTTTTAAAAATATAATATATAGGGCTATAACTTTAAAGCCAGAAATTCCTACATATCAAAGTTTGCTTACTATACATTGTATTAGTATACATCATTTGAATAAGTAGCTAGCCACACAACTTTTTCCTTGATTATTGATACCTTTTGAAAATAGGTTTTAACCCCTGAGAGAAAGGAAAATTCTATTAAATTAGACTAGAATGAGGGCTGTGTGATGAAAAGCCCTCTCTGTGCTGTGCACCAGCTAGTATAAATACTTATAATACTAAAGTCCCTACAGCCATAAATAATAATTTTTTTAGAACACTCTTGCCTTAATGTTCCTGTGGCAGCTTGGTTGTACAATCAATAGAATTTTTTTCCCTATTCTGTGATAATATTGAAACAACTTTTGGGTTTAAAAATTTTGTGTCAATTTTTATGGAACAAAAGTTAATAAATATAAGCCATTACATTTTTAACCAACCAAATATTAAACATTCTGTTATACATCTTTCTTTTAACTTGAAAATACCCTTTTATCAAAATTGTTGTGATTTTATGGGGAAGAATTCAAGTCAACCAAAGAATTTTAAGTTTTTGTCATCACACTAACCTGTAAAAGAATGAATAAGTGGAAATCTAAAGGAGCAATACCTGATGAATATGGAGGATGGAGTAGCAATTGCAGCCAAGCTGCAGAAATTTTAGTCTGGTTTCCAGATCAATGTGTGGTCTTGCATTTTCTTGATGCGAAACTACACCTTTCTGTTAGCCAATTTTGGACATTTTTCTGGAATCTCTACTTTTAACTTATCCAGTTGTGAGCAGTATTTCACAGAATTGTCTGGTTACCTGGGAGTAGCTCATGGTACATAATTTCTCTCCAATCTCACCAGACACAAAACAAAACTTTCTAAGGGTAAAGACCTGCTTTTGGGATGTGTAAGAGAGGCTCATGTTTTTTACTTCAGAATTGTTTTCTCTGAACATATCAGTAAGCAATCCATTTCACTTCTGCTATCACAATTTGCTTTTAAAAATGTAAGTTTTCGTTCAATTTATAAAGCAAATCACAGATAGAAATGCAATACAAAAAGTTCTCTCTCAAATCATGTGGTGCTCAAACATAGTAACCCAAGCTTTACCAGGTACTCATGAATGGCAAATTTAAATAGGTTAAGACCTTCTGCCCATTCTCGGGTTGTGCAATGTAGGTTATTTTCAATTAATGACTTGATTTGGTCTTTTTCTGTAGAGAATGGTCTGCCTGATCCCCCTCTATCATGAGACTACCATCTCCAACTCAGGACCTCACAAATCACTTCTGTAATGTTCTTTCAGATGAAGAATTGCATCCATAAATTTTGCATATTTTTTTGGTTGTTTGTGAGTTATTTTTTCTTTATGGAAATAGAAAAACATCAAGTGCCAAAACGAATTTTTTATTTTCCATTTTGAAGGGTTACAGAATTATCATTGGTTACAGGATGTCAGACATTCTTCCATGAAAAAAAAAAGCTTGAACTGTGCTCTAAATGGAGGTGTAGTCAAATATAATTTTCTGGACTCAATCATGTTCAAAAATAAGTCATAAGATGAACAACTAAAAATCTGCACCAATTTTCTGGATGGACAACCTAATAGTTTTTCATACTGCGAACTTTATTATATTAGTTGTCTTTTTTACATTTGAGTAAATACTCCATTTGGTTATATATATTTCAGAAATATAATTAATAATTTAAATGAGTTTAGTAACTTCACAATATTGAGGTATGGAAAATCAAAGCACCATGAGTGGCAGGAGAAGGCGTTCTGAACTCGTTCAATATTATGAAGGTGAAAAAAAGAAGTGGGACAGAGCTGGAGCTTCATCTAAGCTTGATCTACTCAGCAAAGATTTTGAACCTCAACTGTATTCCCAGAAGATTATTAAGGTAATTCTTGACATTTTTAACATTTCAAGTTTTTGTAATTTTATGGAAAGCTAAAATAAGTTCAAGTTGCTGTATGCTGGAAATATTCAGTTTGCTCATTTTATTTTTAAATATTGTTAATTTTGCTCAAAACTTTTCTTGTTCTATTTGCTGGGACAATGATGGTTTATATTAATAATCCTATTTTTCAGTTTCATTTGATAATTTCTCTAGAGGATTTTTTGATGTAGATTTGTAATGACCCCATGTTCTTGCAGGAGTGCAGCCTAAAGCAGCTACTGGAAGAAGAGGTGACTTTGTCATCGACTGCTCATCGTCTTGATTCCGACTGCCAAACTCTAGTTTATGAACATTATGATAAATTTTTACATGCAACTGATCTTGTTCATAAGGTATGTGTAAATATTGTAATTTAATCTATGTACCTGCTCAAATCTAAATTGGGAAAAAATTTCATATAATTTTTAGTTTATTTTCCAAAAAAATTTACATTTTCATTGTTGTAGGTGTTGTCATTTTTCCTATTCAGTTGTTCACAATTGATATGAACTTACTTCAAACTATGGCATTTTTATTTTTGTTAAAATCATTTTGACATTTTATATTCCCTAAACTGGGAAGATGTGTAGCGCAGTCTACCCTGCCTTGGCCTCTGGCAGTTAGAGATAATTTCTGTTTAGTTTGGGGTGTGTAGGGACCAGGTACTGTATGTTCTTTATTTATTCTCTATTATCTTGAAAAATTTAACTACACTAACAGTTGAAGCTTACTATCTCTGACTATTCACATACTTAAGTATCAACCCCAGTTTTGTTCTTGAGGATTTGGTAATACTATACTACTTTAACATTTTGTCTGATGATTTCGAGTTTGTAGAACATTTCCATTATGCTACATAATGATGCATATTTCCATTATACTTCATAAATGTATGTAGTAAGTATAAAAGGCTCATGTCCCATTTCAGTTGAAGGAGGGCTCTAGTGAAATGGAGACTCAACTGCAGCAGCTACAGAGCAACATGGCACTAATTACTGAATCTTCTTTGGCCATCACTGCAGGCTTAAAAGTAAGTTAAATTAACAATTTTTACAACAGCGTTTGTTATTACTCTTACTTTTAAGTTGCTTGCTCTAGTAAATGCCCCAACACGTTCCCTGCATTAGGTTGCTCTAAAGTTAGGTTAAGTTTAAATTTTGTGTGACACTTTCTGATTTGAAGTTAACATGCTTACTTCTTGTTAGCTTTTTCTCATTGCTCGGATTAATGAGCATAGTAATTTCAAGAGTTCAAATACAAGTTTTCTTCAAACACAATCAAGATACAAGTGTTGATTTACAAGCAAACCATTACGCTAGAGTGAAATGAATTACTTCATTGGTGCACTCGTGGCCCAATACGCAAGGTATGTGTTAAAGTAGAAGAAGTATTGAAATATAGTTGGAGTTTGTGTTAATTTCGAATCCTTGCTTCAAGTTGCTTGTCAATATTTTTGGAATATCAATGATTTGGTTACAAGTTCTTGAATCAATTGGAAATCCTGTTCTAGTGCAGCTCATGAGTTAAACTGGCATGTTATTCTCATAGCTAACTGCGATTTTTCTTACCTGACTAGTTCACTGTTTCAGATGAACTTTTGCTGTGCTAATTTGTATTTTTCTTTTTCATTAGGCATAATGTAACAATTTTATAGTGAAGCTAATGCTGCTAATAGCTAGGACTTTTTAAAATGTGTTATGGTTGGCTGCTTTGTAGTTTACATTGTATTTACAGTGTATTTTTATATGGTTGAGTGTTTCATATTCCCATCATACTGCATAAACTCAGCTCCAAGCATGCATTTCAGTGTTGTGTGTTTGCGTTCAAACAGGTAATTACTCACCAAGAACCTCATTTGACCACCCAAAGTAGACTGGGGAAGCCCAGACACTGAATGTACAAGGATTATTAACAATCATCATTTTAATTATTGTAACTTGCAGGAGTGTCGACCCAGGCTCTGAATATATTGTTAATTATTCATAATCGTCGCTGTTTTATTGTTATGTGCAGGAGCGGCGTGGGGAGCTGTCCCGCCTGCTCAGCGCACACACCACCCTGCAGAAGCTCGAGTTCCTCTTCCAGCTGCCTGACAAGATGGACGAGTGTATTTCCAGCGGCAATCTCAAGGAGGTAATGACTACTCGCTGCTGTCGAGGGATTTAATCATTACTTGAAGTGCCTCTTCATTGTCTTATTGCTCAACTAATTGGCGTTCTAGTTTTGACTTTCAGTGGTGTAGTCTTAATGGTTTTGCATTAGCACAACCAAGTTTGGAAATATTTCAGCAAAAATTTTAATGGTAGGTTGTATTATTCGTTGTGGTGAAAGTTTCTCGATCAAGAATTCCCTTCAGTGCATGCTCAAAGGGGCAAGAAATGTATTATTTAAATATTTCCTGCTAATCCATTTTAATCGAATTCCTCTTAAGCCATTATAGGATGCTTTCTGTTCTTTTCGCCATTCGTCTACGGTTGCTCAGTGAATTATAATGAACGTCAATGACTCAATTGTGTTTTATTAAGGTCCTTAAATTAAATTATTACTGGCAATTCTGCTGAGAGTGAGTTATGTGGAGTTGTTGGATATTTATTCGAGATGAAATTTATTGATCAGTCGTGTATTTATTGATTGCACTACAATATTGTATTTCATATTAGACGCAGTTCATTCAAAATATTACTACATCGATAACATTTGTTAGATTCAAGGCTGTGTCTGATTATATCCAAAGCAATGTTGCTCGTAAAATTTGTTGAACTCTGCTGTAATTGAATACATTCACACACGCCAGCTCACGATTTACGTAATATTGTACTAAGTTCATTTGCTTTAATCACACACGTGCGAGTACAGTATTTACTCTTGTATTAATCAGGTGTGCCAAAATTCGACACATGGCTGCACACGATGTACTGTAGTATTAAGTACATGTGCTCTACGTACACATTACCCGTGCAGGGCGTGGAGTGCTACATGAACACGTGTGAAGTGCTGCACCGCTACAGCCACCTCGGCTCCCTGGCGGCCGTGCAGGCTGACTGTGACGCTGCGCTAGAGCGACTCAAGGCTGCTCTGCACGACACCATTGCCGAGGTACGGCCTTCCTTCATTGCCTTGGTGCTTTGAGCAGCGAGCTCAACATGATCATGAGGTCCGAGCTGAGACTCGTGCTGCTGATGTGCGTTAATGAGATCTGTGGCTCACTTATGCCCAGTTTTACTGTCCTGTACGAGCGTTAGTCATCTAATTTCAGCTGCCCGAGCTGTCTCTACTTTCGCCCCTCACGAGGCAGTGCCAAAAAAATTAGGCTGATAAAAGAGCATCTCGGGTAATGTTTAGTATGCTTTTGATTCGTTTGTTGTGGTTTTGTTGATCTTGCAACACACTGCCGGTGGCTAATGCATTGTTAGTTTGCGTAGTGTAGTAAAGTGAACTATGTACTCCTGTCTGTCCACGAAAAATTTTGTTCGTCTGTTTCTAGATCAATTGTATATTGGTGAGGAATCTCGATGCTCCACTACATTTTTTCGAAAGCATTGCTCATTTATTCTCCCAGCTAATGTTACACCTGCTCCTGAACGAACCTGTGTTAGTGCTTCATCATTTGAACAAATTCATCAGCGTATGTGTCAGTTTATCAGAGTATGAACAAAATTGAGCAAATTTTTGTATCCTGTATCTTGTATTCTGTAGGGGTCCGCCAAGTCTCTGAGCAGCAGCGTGGAGCTGCTGCTGCAGCTGGGAGAGCCGCAGCACACCCTGCAACAAAGTTTCCTGCAGCAGGCCAGCAAGCGGCTACACACCGACCTGGAGGCTCTTCAGGACATTGCTGAGCCCAAGCTCAGGGCTGTAAGGTGAAAAGTCCAGTCCGACATGGGTGCTGCGTATGTAAGCACAAGAACTAAAAAGATTTGAAAATTATGATGTACCTGCCAAAGTGCTCCGTGATTGCATGAGGCAGAGGAGTAGTTTTATAGAAATCAGACATCGATATCAGCAGGGAATGATTAAGCTTATTGCATTCGAATAAAAAAAATAGTGAGATTAGAAAATAGAGTAGTCAAACGAATGAACAGAGTTCCTATTTCAAAAGAGGACTAAAGGCAAAGAGATGTTGCCAATACAGGTTTGTCTCACCAAGGTCTAAAGCCAAAGAGATGTTGCCAATACAGGCTTGTCTCACCAAGGTCTGAAGTCCAAGAGATGTTGCCAATACAGGTTTGTCTCACCGGTCTGCTGGTCTTCACATCTGGCCAGCTTGGCTCAAGTGACCGAGTTGCTCATTAGCTGAGGTGTGAAAGTCCACAATGTACTTCCTGTTTGTCATATTCAACTCTGTGCTGTAGTTCAGTTTAAAAGAGTATTATAAATACTTTTTTTATTTGAATAGGTAGTTACAGATCATCATGTTATTTTGTATTTAGGAAGAAGGTCAAACAAAACTGCTTGTACATAGTTTGTACAGGGTGATATTTAATGACGTGACCAAAAAGAATTCTCATTAACTTCTATTTTATCAAACGGATTTTAAAACCTGAGCTTCTATGATATTCTGAGACATACCAGTTTTATTTGAAATCATTGTATCCTTATGAGATAATTGAAAAAAAGAGTTTTTACCGTGGTAAGCAGAGAGATGTACACCAACTCTGGGCATCCGTCGAATCAGAAATCCAGCAAATAGGACCAGAACTCACGAGTGCCGTAATAAACAGTCTCCGCACATGAAGAATATTGTCTTCTTCAAGAAGTTATTACAATAAATCTTGTGAGTCTTAGGTTTCTGAAGCTTTTAAATTTTCAAAATCTTTTGATTATGTGAGAAATAATTATAGATTCTTTTTGGTCCCGTCATTAAAAATCACCTTTTTCAAAGGAAGGGGTTCTAGTGTACATCTCACAAGTACAGCGTATCACACGAATTCTGTTGTGTCGTGAATTAAAATAATTAGTGAGAAAGCAAAATCAAATTTAAAAAAAAGTGTAATGAACAGCTTTGGAGTTTGATTAAATGTACATACTTATGTAATCCACAGGCGAGTGTTAAAAATTATTAGTTCGAAATATAAAATAAGTTAAGTTTTTAAGGTTCAAAATAGTGCATCTGTATTTTGAGTACAGAAATCAATTAGAACAACCTTAAATTTCAAAATTATCCTCCAATTTACGTGCTAAAAAATAGAAAGCAGTACTTGCACTTCGACGTTCAGAAGATACTGTAGTACAACCCTGGCAGGTCAACTGCAGTGCCCACCGACGCCCTGTCTGAGGGCGGCTACAACTCCAGCACGGAGGAGGACCAGTCCACTGTGGTGGGGGACGAGGAGCCCTTCAACACCTTCTCATCAGACGGACTTGAAAAGCGTTTCGATGTTGTGAGTTGGGCGAGTTATGAAGCTCGGCTTAGTGATGAACTGCATTGTGCTCGTTGTAAAAGACTTCTTTTCTGGTTTATCGATATTTTTGCATGTATGTAATTTGTACACATTCATAGTCTTTACATGACACAAATACTCGTGACTTGATATTTTGCAAAGCCTGAGTTACTGCACTGTCGCCCTTCATTAGTGTGTTATGACCTGGAGTGTTTGTTAACCTAACTTGATAATAATCAGCGTTTCCTAAAGTGTCCGTAACTTCTTTCTTGCTAGGGTTTACTGATGATGTCTACCCTTTTTTATATGTATAAAAAGGACTCAACTGAGGGGGCGTAAGTTCCTACTGTACAGCTAGTCAATGTTAGGGGTTGGTTCACTATTTTTCTGGCGTGAACTATGAAATCAAGTACATGTATAAAAGGGTAACCATAGCACATGTAGCGCGTTCTTGCCGGTTATTTCCATGCTCAGGTGTGAGGCTTATTAACTCTCCGAGTCGCACCTCGCAGGACTTGCTGGTGTTCGTGGACCGCTGCCACGACACCTACGTAGCCAACCTGTGGCTGCTCATCTCGTCCTACCAGGAGATGTTCTTGTCACGCGGCGGCCACAGGTGCGCTGTGGTGTCGTCGCTGGCCAGGATTTGGTTGTGGAGGACTATAGTGCTCTTCGCAAGTGCCATGCTGCTCGGGATAACTTGTTTTGCTGTAACAAATAATTTGTTATGACTCAAAGTACTTATTTATTTGCTTTATGGTCTGAATTTATTTGCTTCATAGTCTGATTTTATTTTGGGGTTATTTATTCTGTTTAGGGTTGCTTTTCACATTATATTGTAAGTTAGTAGTTTTGATTACTTCTTTGAAATGATTTGACTTCTAATTGCCATGATGAACAATTACTACTGTTTTTTTTTACTCATTGGTGCAAGTCAAAGTTCTGAAATACGTGTTCCTAAAATTTTATTCAACTCGAACGTCCGTCTTGACCTGACTAGGTCGTTCCAAAGTGCTTCATTGGTCTAAGTTATCAGAGTGCGTCACGACGGTGGCGGATGCAGCATGTTCTCGTCCAATGCCGTGCATGGGAGCCCAGATTCAGTGAACAAGCTGAAGGAAATGTGTTTATGGAGAATTTTAGAGCGTGCGCGAGAACTGTATCGAGTGGAGAATACTTGTTGGCACCAATTTTTTATGGTATTTCAATGAGGGCTTATTCTCGCGTCATTTTTTCGTTTTAATTGTATGAGAGAAATTGGAACACCGGTACTGTGTCAGTATGATATACCTGCAAGAACTATTGGGCTTCGCTGAAGAACCAAGTAAGAAATAACATTTTCGGCAGATGCCTTGTTCAGCTTTTGCTGTAGTGTGAAAAAGGCATAACTGATTATTTATTTCAAGCTAGTATTCAATGCTAATGCGAGTAATGAAACGATATTTTTTAGTACACTGTTTATATTGCAGTACAAACGGTGAAACTAAGCATAAAATTTTGAAAGCCCACAATTCCTACTTGAGTGTGAGTGGTAAAGAAGCAATCCTCTTCTTTTTAACCTCCTCACTAGTAGTTTGACTTATTAGGTGTACCACTCATAGATTCACTACTTTTGGTGTGTCACAGATCTGAGCACTAAACGTTTTTGTTGCAGTGCGAGCGACAAAGAGGCTTCGTCAAGTCTGTGCAGACTGGTGGACTCGTCCATATCGGCGCTGCTGGAGGTGGTGCGCACGCGCCTGCAGCACGAGGTGGCGCTGTGCCCGCTGCAGTGCAATGTCATGGCTGCTGCTCTCGACAAGCTGCACCGCCGCCTCAAGGCCCTCGAGACCATGATGCAGCAGTCCTACTATACCTTGTGTGTGGTGCACGGTGTCGTGCTGTACCCTGTGTGTGGTGCACGGTGTCGTGCTGTACCCTGTGTGTGGTGTATGGTGTCCTGCTGCTCCCTGGGTGTGGTGTATGGTGT
>VOMN01102666.1:0-28482 GCA_014899125.1 Orchestia grillus
GCGGGGAGGAATGACATGGCGGGGAGGAATGACGTGGCGGGGAGGAATGACATGGCGAAGAGGAATGACATGGCGGAGAGGAATGACATGGAGGAGAGCTGCTTCATTCCGTGAATATTTCACTGAACGTGCTAATTATTTTTGAGGGTCTGTTTCATCGCCTGCAGTCTACTGCTGTAAGGTTTTCGCCGATCCAGCGATGAATTTGTGAGGTGGTTGATCAAAACACTCGGGCGGCAAAACATGCGAGGATGACTACACATTCTCCGGCGTGTAGCTTTAAAATAACTAGCCAATGTTGCCTTAAATAACTTTTATTATGGAATTGGATTCCAAATTCGTGCTCATTTGTCCTGGGACATGGCTACAAAGCTAGTGTGGCTAACTAGGCAACATGGCTAACTAGGTAACATGGCTAACTAGGTTACATGACTAACTAAGCTGTATGGCTAGTTAAGCTGCATGGCTAACTAAACTATACAGCTAACTTGGTCACATTGATGAATCTTAAAATTCTAGTAAAAATAAAGCACAATTTGTTGGTCGCTTGGATGCTTAGGTGGTCTCTCTGCCTCCCGTATCAGTATTTCATGTGATAAAATTATCGTGAGCCGCGCTGATATGCGGCAGTGTCGTTGATAGGATACTGCATATTGTGTAGTAAATCGATGTAATCGGTTAGAAATTGAATGTCTTAATTTATGTAATACTACATGACTGTATTTGGCTTACGTAGTTAGGTTATGAATAGTTGATCTTAATGGAAACAATACATGTAACCCATTAGAAGCTTCACAAGGAAAATACTAATTATCATACTTGACTGGTCGCACGTCTTCTGAATTCTATAATTATTACAAGGCTGAGAAGAATGGGATATTGCTGGGCGCAGGCTTGAAATAGGGGCTGCTCACTTGGCTCCATGTGCGTCTTTTCGCTGGCCCAGACAAAATTCCTCTGAGTCATCCACATACATTTCACCATCGTCGTAATTATCTTCCTCACCATGCAATGAGTCCTGATTCACAGCCTGAACTGCACTAGCTGATGGACCTGATTAGTGACGCTTCTGGTCACTAATGCCCCTAGCGGTCACTGTCTGCCACTAATGCGCTAGAGCGTAACTCAGGACCTGAGCTACGCAGGTGTTGAGTACAGACTCTGTATCATGTGTTGAGTACAGACTCTGAATCATGCGTTGAGTACAGACTCTGAATCATGCGTTGAGTACAGACTCTGTATCATGCGTTGAGTACAGACTCTGAATCAGTGCGCACGATTCAGCCTTACGCAATGCTGACAACACTGTTCTAAAATTATTTATGCAGCAGAATTACAGAAATTGATGGTGGCAAAAGCGAAGCATTTTCTGTTAGTCCTGTACACGAACGAAGATTTTCATCTAAAAAATAAATCTAAGCGGAAAGATTTAGCTTATCCGACGCAGCTAACCCAAACCTGAATGCTATTTTAAATATTCAATCTCTACTTCTTCTCCAAATAAGAGCTTGAAACTTAAATCCGAAAGGAACAACAGTATCGCTCACATAACGAATCCGCAAATGAATCATAATTTGTTTACTCTGAATCTCATTTATTCCTACCGTCAAGAAAGCTGTTATGCGAGGCATTTTGGTTCAGCTTTAAAAAATACTTATAGTCATGCACTACAAGCCTGTATCACGGCATTTCTGCCATAATCCCAGATCGAGGATGAAGTACCATATTAGCGCACGCGTCGCAGCTCTAGAAATCATTAGCCACTGAAAGCTTCAGTAGTCATTAGCGTGAGTAGGGCCCTAGAACAATACGCGAGGACTACCGCAGCTGCAACAGAGCCCTGAGACTGTATGTACTGGCGTCGATTGTTTGTCTATTTTCAGAGGGTCCAATTAGCGGGGCACTCCAACGCCAAATTACGATAAATGAGAACGTCTTTCCATTAGGTGCGAATTTTTCTCCTGCGAGCAATGCTGGAATGTCTTTTGGTAAAAGAATGCTGGGAAGTGTAATTTGAAGCCTAGAGTTGGTGTAACTATGAAAGCAATGTGCAAATGGGACATGCAAATGTGGTAAACTAATAGGATATGTTAATGGAATAAATATAACATGCAAACCGAATCTTCATATATAATATACTTAAGTAATTACAAGTGAGAATATGCTTGAACCAAAAGAAAGTCAAAATTGGTGAGACGTATAAGTAATCAAATACTCCCGTAACTGAATTATTTCGATCCCCTGGTTTTCTGATTACAAACGAGGAAAGCATATAAGACGTTGTTTGAAAACGTATTTCAGAACATTCAATGTCACGATCGCCTCATATGAGAACCATGCATAGAGCATCCCACTCGAGCATAGTAAGGTGTACAGACTCAAATACTGATAATTTTTAGGCGACCTGTGGTTTTATAGTTAGGAGAAATGTTTCTTGTTACAGATAAAACAATTAGATTTCCTTCTCCAGGTTATATATTTATACTATATTTTCATTTGAAATGTGGAAAAATAGATTTCCTTTCAATAATACAATAAAACGTAAATCAAAATTAAATTTGAAGTTAATTTCAAAACATAACCTTAAATCTTGTTGTCGTTGAGCTAATGTAATGCAGTTCACATGACGGGGAAAAAAGAAAAAAAAAGATTTATTTTGGTGAGCGTTTTATGTGTTAGGTGCCCATAATTATTCCTAGAAATCTCTTTAAACATTATGAAAACTTTTGGATTTTTTCTTGCTCTTATTTAAATTTCATATGTTGAGTATTGGGTAGATTTTGTCTTACATATTCAAAGAGTTCTATCGTATGAACATGAACGTCACTAATTGAATTCAAATGTTTCGTACACAGAGCGTGAAGTGAATCAATCCAACCTAGAGCTTGAATACGTAAAGTTTCAGGTTATAAACAAGAGAATAGAATAGAAAATTAGAAACATTTCCATGTGTTTTATGATGTTGGCAGATATGTAAAATTCATGTATCCAATCCTGCAACATAAACACCTTAAGGCAGAGATACTTAAATCTCAGGCTAATTTACCGTAGACTTTTGTAGAATAGAAATTTTATCGAAAATGTCTTTTAACTCTTAGGCGACTAAATGTTCATAGCTATTCGGTTTATAAGAATTATGATAGCTTCTTTTAAAATGTTAAATGCAGCCTTGTTTCAGATAATCTTTAGGATGTAAAGAGTTCCTTGTACGACTTGAAATGGAGCTTTGTTGTATATGTACTGTTGCATATGTATTGTTGCATATGTATTGTTTTATCTGTATTGTTGTATATGTATTGTTGCATATGTGCTTAATTTGGTCATTGAAGGATATATATTAACGACGCTGCTAGACTGTCTGCCCATCCGCACAGCAATAGAAAACGTAATTTTCATCGATTTCAAAACTTCATATGTACTCTATATCTTTTCATTATAATTCTTAATTCTCTTACTTGATGGAATACTCCAACCTAAATAGCCTGAAAAATATCATATTTAAAAGGTGATTAGACAGCGACGAGAACTTGTGTAATGTAAATGACAACCATGAAATGGTAATAAAAGTTTCAGGGCATCCATTGGCCCCAAATTTTTTCTGGTTATAAAATTGTCCGAAAAATATAAATCTGATTTGCCGCCACTGCGAACATATTCAAAAATTCGTCTTGACCAATGCTAGGCAGAAAATCTATTAGAATCGCTTCTAAAATTCAATTTTGAGCTTGATTAGAATTAGAAAGAGAGAAAAAAATCTTTATGTTAATACATGTATTGTGAACTGAGTTACATTAAAGTATCTTTTTCTCTCTAAATCAACTGCACTTCTGACAGTAGCTCATCAAAATACAGCAATATAATATTATGAAAGTTAAGAAATTGTCAAAATTTTAATAGTCTCATATGTGTGAAACAAACTGTCATATAAGTATCATCAAATGATAAACCCGTGAAACGGCCTTTTTCTTGTGTTAAAGTGAACGTGTGCACTACGCGTGTATGATTACTTATTCTATAAATTATGTGAAAAACAGTTTCTTTATGGATGACTGTTAGTGTGACTTACATTTTCCCCTTACGTTTTTATATCTCTCTGCCGAGGTGCCGGGAGCGGTGGTGGCAGTGATGGTGGTCACACGCCGCTTGGTCAAACTAGCGGTTTCATGCTACTTTACTTCACAGTAACTCAGGTGCCTGTGCGTGACTTGTGTCTGAAGCCATGAGACGTGAATGGCGGCCGCTCAGTTCGTCCTTGTTGCTACATGTCATTCTATTCTTTCCTTTTTTCGTCCAATCAAAGTCAATATACTTTTCATTTTTTTGAGCAAATAAGAAATTTAAGTGACTACGTCAATACTTGTACAAAATTATTTACCTGCGATTTCCTAATTTTCCATTACTCAATGGTTTCAACATCAAACAGTATTCAATGCTTAAAATGTAACTGCATTCATGATAGCTTCAGCGCAGAGCGAGAGGTAACCTTGTGTACATCGAGGCAAGATGATTAGTAGCATCATCGTGTGAGATGCTCTACCGGGCACGTGTTCCTGCAATGACTTGTTACGTGAAGAGCTTCTTTGGTGTGCCCTGAATCCGATATGCATCGATTGCCAAAGCTTCTGCAAATAAATTCCAAGCTAGGCTTTAGGGTCTTAGATTCAAGCATTCTGGTTCAGTCATAACTAACTGAAAAAAAAAATATTCATTAAAGGAACATCCTATCAGCTACGAAATTTGGTCTCTTCAGTGAAATCGATCTCTGCTGTATCAACAGCCGAGGAAACGAGCCTTACAGGAGGTCTGATTTGAAAAATTTGACGTCTTTTAATGGCAAGCAAACATCATTTGGAGGTCCAATTTAATAAAGCCATGGAGTTGAAAAACTAGGTTCGTGCCAGACACTTCTGGAGTACATCTCTTCGTACGCGTGTGCTCGTAATTGAGCGCATTAATTAATAAAATTTTCATAAAAATATTTGGCGTCATTGGAGGACATCAAATGGTCCGTAAAGACTTAGTTATTGATAAATAAAAGTGGTAGCAAACGAATTTCGGAAACAGCTGCTTCACCGTCATAGACCAGCTTTTCACATTCACGATGAAGATATTTTCAGCTTTGAGATACATCCATGAATTCATGATGACGCTCAAACCACAGGAACCCAACAAAATTGATGTTCCACGAAAAGAACATCGTTTTCCATAACGGTTCGTAGCATTTATGTGAGTTAGCATGTTCTTCAGACTTGTTCCCCGGCTTGTGAGATGTGAGAATGCATAGAGACGCTGTCGCTTGTGCAAAGAGACACACATCCGAGGCAGATTACTCCATTTGTCGACTGAGAATATCGCTCCGACCGGACCCAGCACACCAAACCTAAATGTTTGTAGAGCGCCCATCGGCCACGCGCATATCAAGCTCAATAAATTTGTTCCGCATGAAACATATTTTCTTAACGAACTTCCAAGACTATCGATTTGTTTCCTTTATTTGTTCGTTCAGGTAAATTACTCACGCAACTCTGGAATGAGCAACCGTTCCGTCACTCAGCCCCGACACTCGCATGGCTTTGCGTTAGATCATTATGACTGTCGAGCTCAAACTTTTCACTTCTGCAAAAGAAAGACGCAAATCATCTAAATTTCTAGACCGAATTCTAGTTCGTCAACAGAAGCAGCCAACCCCAGAAAGTATTATATGTATTCGAAGCTTCAAGCTTTGGTGCTGTTGGACATTTTCTATCTACATGGTTTAATGAATACAAAAGTTGAAGAGTCTTTGTTTGACACTGACGGATTCTGGTGAGACTATTCCTGCAACTAGCACTGAACATTCTCTTTTTTCGTGCCTCAATATGCGTTTGCACAGGTCTTGCTTTCCACAGAAACGACGAACGTTTTTGAGACACCCAGATATAAAACGTATTTTGAGACACCCTGATATAAAACATATTTTGAGACACCCAGATATAAAACATATTTAGAGACACCCAGACATAAAACATATTTTGAGACACCCGGATATAAAACATATTTTGAGACACCCAGATATAAAACATATTTTGAGACACCCAGATATAAAACATATTTTGAGCCACCCAGATATAAAACATATTCTGAGACACCCAGATATAAAACATATTTTGAGACACCCAGGTATAAAACATATTTTCTGCTCTGGATATGCAATGGGAAAATTATGAACGTCGATCTGAGGAGAATTTTTTTTTTCGCGGCAATACAATAGAGCATCTCTCCGAAGCCTAATCAACGCTAATAAACTTGAAGTAATTGAACCAATTCTAGCAGTGGTGTAGGAGTGGCGAGCTCGTTAGACTCGACGAATATTCAGTTTGGCTTAAATTTGACCGCAGACAATTCCATGGGATCATAATTAGATATATTGGAGCACAGATAATACCATTGACTCCGAAATAGAAGCATTTCAGCGGAGACAGTTCCATTGAATCTTAACTAAAAGTATTGGAGCGCAGATAATACCATTGACGCCGAAATAGAAGTATCGCTTACACTGACGGCCGAAAAACAGTGTTTGTCACGCCAAACATTGATGGCGACCCTCCTGTGCTTGGCACTGGTGCGTAAACAGTGTGCGAGTATGTGCGTAAGTGCGTTGCTCAGAAATAAAATCCTATTTTTGAAGAATCGGAATTTTATATCGTTGGGTACACGTACATAATTTTCCTTGTAATGTGAACGAAAAATCTTCTGATTAGCGGCTTTGTGGCTGTATGATCAGAACTGTATGTATTGAAAGTATAACTTTGTTTCCTCTGAAGTTTGTTCCTGAAGTTATGAAGTTTTTCATAGCGATAAATTTCTACCCTTGGTGCAGCGGTTCAAAGATGCTCAACCATGAGCAAAGCCCAGGATTAGTACATCGTAGAATGAAAAATGAAGATAAATTTGTATAAATTCCTAATCTGATTTTTAAAATCACGAGCAAATTATTTGATTGAAAGCGAATCAAGTTTGAATAGTATCTCTGTTTGCACGAGTTCAGTGACACATAAGTAGAGTGTTCTGTCGGTTGTGCCCACGTACCGCTCATCAATAAGTTCATAAAATGATCTTAATTCTATTATATTATTTATTAATAATAGTATGTAGCTAATACATTTTAACGAAGCCTTCAAGGTTGATCTTGACTACAATGCAGATTTCTTGAACTTCGCTACAACTTAAATTATAATTCCCTTTAAATTAAATTTCGATGATAACATCATGGAAGTGTATATCAATTGAAACTGGACTAAAAGGTGTTATAATATTTCAAAAGAACTTGATAATTTCGGTAGAAAATTTACGTTAGTTGTTACTGAATTAATTTCACTAGCTGCATTAAAAGAGTTTCACGAAGAACGGATTCTTTAATTTTGGTAAATTGATTCATTTTGCTTTGAAAAGCTGTGTAAAATAGGAGCTCTCCATTTCTAATACAACTTTCAAAAGGATTTTACAGCAAGCCGAGAGTTTTATACACCAAATATTGTTTCTCACGATTGTGTCTTGAACTTTCACTTGCTCGCATATCAAGATAATTTTCTTGACTTTGATTCTCAAAAAATCCCAATGGTCCTGTAAAACTCCCATAAAAACCAGTGTTATCTCTCTACGTAGAAAACACAGGGGCTCTACTTTCTATATCCCTTTGGCAGAAGGTGAACTCATCAAGAAATATACAAAATAAGAACAATGCTAACTCGACCATTTTGCAAGATGAAACAAAAAGCTCACACGCAGTTTCAATTCACAAGGGCGACGACTTTGAGAAGAGCAAAATAAAGTCTCGAAATCATGTCTCGAAATAAAGTCTCGAAATCATGTCTCGAAATAAAGCCTCTAAATAAAGTTTCGAAAGATCTCCAGATCTCATTTCAGAGCAGCCTCTCACCGCACCATCATTCGCCAGTCCTGAATGTTTGCTCTGTCAAACTGAGCACTCGTCCCGACAGAAAAAAATTCAAGCCGCCTTTCGTCCCTTGTATGGTATTGAATTTAACCTTGCAGCCGTTCTTTGAAGACTTTTAGAGTTGTTTGGCTCTTTCTGGAAGTGAGTGCGGATGAGTTTTCGACAAGAAATTTTTTTAGCCTTTTTCTACAATTGGAACTTGACAGTTCATTGAGCGAGCTTGTCGTCACTGAACCGTAGCCCATTTCTTCACATGGAAAATTGGTCTTTGGCCCTCGAGCATCGATAACGTTACCTACGCCTTGGCAATTTGAAAGATAATCCTCCTCTATGAATTAAACAGCGTTCTTTCTTTTGAACTCATTGTATGCCTTGGAAATTTATTAATCGAAGAAATTTTAAGCGAATTACATTTTTACCACGCTTTAAAAACTGATAGGTATTAAATGACGCGATGCGAAACACAAAGTAAAAATGGCAAACATGCCAAATAAGGGCACAACATACCGCATCAGTACAAAACCTTCCATATAAATGAAAACCATACCGTATAAAACAAAACATACCATATGAATTCAAAACATACCATATCTGTTTCTCATGTGATAAAAATAATAAATAAAGTCAGATGTAAACAGTTGCTAAATTGTCATTTTTTTATCACACCATATTTCAGGATAGTAAATTCAGAGATTTCTCCGGATATTTTCAAAACACCTTTTGAATACAAGAGCATCAATATACCTTTACGATACTTCAAAAAGATCGTTTTGCTTTTCATAATCTTTTCGGCAAGTTTAGAAACATTTCTCTTTATTTAGAATAAACAGACTCTTCTTTTACGAATTAATTGTACGCTAACATCTCGCCAGCCTTCGACCGTGATCGCGCATGCAGGGAATCTTGTAAAACCCCGCTACGTACAGGCGGTGCTTGACACACGACGTATTAATTCCGACCTATTTGATTTCTGTCATAAAATTTGCGTTTCAAGTGTTCCAATTTTGTGCACATACGGCAAAGCAGCAGTTGTAACCTTAATAGATACTCATGAAAAATATCACCGTAAGAAACGATATCCTGTTTCCCGTTCTGAAACCGCTACTTTTTCATGTTTCGCAAATCCGTGACTTTTGGAGTGAGGTTTTGAACAGTAACTCATTCAACAACTCTATCTTCGAGGGACAATTCCTTTGTTTTATGCCTTATTCCAGCCTGGCTACGGCTCGCGGCCGGAACAAAAAAGAACAATCAAGTTGATTGCCTAAAGTGCAATCAAGGTTTTGTCTGCTGTCTGTGAAGGTCACAACTGGCAGCCGTGAGGTAACGATCCGTGTGAAAAATAATTATCAACGAAGATGACGAAGGATTTCGCTGGAGTGAAGCTGGAAGGCTGGAAGGTAGCTGACGCTTTCTGTATTGCACATCCTCATAAAGCCTTACCAAATTTCGTAAATTATTGTTGCAATAATGTTATAAATTCGTGATGTTCCATTGGATGTGTGCTCAGTTTTTGCTTGGTCTCCCCCGAACTGAACTGCCGCACCCAGCTTAAACTTCCGATCCATGTATCAAGACGCAATGGAAAAAAATCATGGTTAAAAGGCAGGAAAACAGGTCATGCATGACACGATACTGATAGCACCCAAACGTCAAAGCAATCTAGCACGTTTATAGAACACATTTCTTTGCTCATCTGCCGACGTAGAGCCTAGACCTGTCCATAACAGAGATGGATTTGATGGAACTTCACTCGATATGGCAGACCCGGAATTATTCTCGCTGTTTGTACGTGGGACATGTGGTGCCGACCCAATATAATGAGTGAGTAGTTATTTTCAAAGGGACAAGTGCACTCCCTCTAGACACATGGCAGTCCAAATGGCAAGACGTGTGCATGTCGTTACGGTTGTCAGAGAAATTAATAAAGAACTTGAGTACCGTCTCAAGCTCATGAACCAACTAGCATCGTTCAAGCAGGCTAGGAGGATCCGAGCCTATGAAAATTAATTTACATATAATAAAAAGCAATAAATTTGTACTAAATGAAATTGAATTCACATCCTGCAAAAACAAATTGGAACCAAGTGAAAAAACAATTTTTTAAGTATTATTCAAATTTTAAAATGGCACTGAATTGAGTGTGCACCAAGGGAAAACCAATTTGCACAAAGTCAAGCTTACAAATTACTTTTTCAGTGTCTAACTGATTTTCATTTAGTGTAAATCAACTTTCATTCGAAATAAGTTCAATTTCATTTAATACAAATATATGTGACAGAGGTATTAACGACTGAGATGTAGAATAGCTTATATCATTTATTTACTCCATGCAGAACTGATTCGAATGAGTAATAAATGAACTATAGTCTTTTTTTATATGAGTTAAATTAGCTAGAAGTTATTTTAACGAAGCATGCTTTTAAGGAGTTAGAAATGTCCCTGAAGTCCTTCTTTAATGTTTGCTCACTCATTCGACGAGTTAACTTCTTCCCTTTCCTTCCTGTATTTTATTTTTTCTGTCATTTCGAGAGTGTCTGTCTAGATAATTTTCAGCAAAAAATTTTCACCACAGTCAATTTCTCACGGATTCAAAGGATGAAATAACTATTTCACTTTCCAACCTCCACCACCCGGTCGTTACTTATGATGAAGCCGGGGTCCGTTGATGTATTAGTGTGATTATTAGAGTCCAAAGTTAAATTCCAGTCGTTCAATACAGCTATCAGTACGAAGAACTGGTATCGATATAACGTACAACAGCAAGAGCTCTTTCTTGCTTCTGGGAGAATATTTCACATCAATCTACAGCGTCTCCAATTCGAAATATCTTTTCGCAAAACCCGGACATTTCGTACACCTGAGCAATATTCCAGGGAGAGAAGGCGTCGTTCAGTATTCTCACGCCGAGCATAGGCTTTAAAAACGCGTATCAGTCAATCATCCTACAGCCACCACTTCAATCATGCATGTTCGCATATGTCACGTACCGGCTTTAAACTTCCCTGGCTGGTCTTGTTCACGCTAGTATGCAGTTTCTTTGTGTGTGTGTTCATTGTTGCGTGATTAATGCAGGTCGAACGGTAGATTCTTTCCAACATTTATAACCTTCTTTTACGAATTAAAAACCCGTTACTAAAGTGTACTTGAATGTATTTTTGTCTGAGTATTTTTTACACGTGGTTGTGATTGTAGTATGTCTTCTTTTAAAGATATATAGTAGAGTTATTGTTTTTTTTCGCTACTTCTTCGCCGTAGCCTGAATTAAATGGATTATATATTATTATCGGGAGCAGTATCACGAACGTTCTGATTGGAGGGCTGAAATTTCGGCAGCGCCCAATCACAGACCTCAATTAGCGTCCCGCAGCTATTGACGCATTGGATGTCGCCGTAGATCTTCTCTCATTGGCAAACTTTAGTGCAGATGAATATCTATTGCCAAATATTTACGTTAATTCTCCCGGAAAGTTATCCTAATCGACCGTTGTTCTTCAACCAACTTAGGCTACGTCTGACTCGACCAACTTCTATTCACTTCTGACCTGCTACAGACCGACCTGCTTGACTCATCACCTCAGTGTCTCATGTTTGCCTAAAGTTTGCGTGCTAAACAATGGAGAGACAATCAAACGTTGCTTGGATTGTCACTGTACATGTTCTGTTCTTTGTTTTGGAAAAACAGACGATAAAGAAATGAGGGTTGCTGGTAACAGTGGTGTTATTTCAATGCCATCATTTGTACCGGCTGTTGTTGAGTTTCCAGCGTACAAAGACTCGGCGGGAAGAGGTCAAATTCTAACTGCGATTGCTGTCTTTACGTACGAGAAATATTAAGAAAGTTTTACATTCCCAATAAGAATTGGATTCTTGCGATTACAGAGAACGTTTATAATTCGTTAATCACGTACGCTCGTTTTAGTTTGTATTTACGTTCCTTACTATAAAAGTAAACTGTGCGAAAAATTCGTTATGTGGAATTTTGCATCGTCTTCGTTTTGAACCGTATCGTCTTTTGTGTTTAATCCCTGTTCCCTCTACCACATTTAACTGATTCATACCGCTGATGATGAGCCTTGTGACCCGAAAATTATGATTTTTACATGTAAGAAAGCCAATTTTATTACATGGCATTCTTTTGGAGTGGCGTTACATTCTTCTTATGCTAGATAACATTTTTGTGATCAGCAATTGTGAATGTTAGGCGAATGTCAGTTGATTTGACGAATTATCCTTCAACACGGTGGACAAGTACAGTATATGACAAACACGGTGGACAAGTACAGTATATTACAAACACGGCGTAAACACACATCACACAAATGCAATTTATTACACCAATTTATTCATAGTGAATTTCAGGGTAGCCGCAATGGGTCGTCGATTGCTCAAATGCTGCACGTGTGAGAGTCGAAATAACGTCATCGTTCGACCAAAATGCCATCAGTCATGAGTGCGAAATTGAACGCAGCATGAAATATCGGTTTGCAGGCTCTGTCATTCTTCTTGTTGTGGAATGTGTACATAAAGGCTCGTTTTAAAATGAGGCTAATGCAATCATTCTTTAATACGTCTATAAATTACCTTACAACTGTAAAAACTCCTCACCGACTTGCTAATCATTATCGATTTATCTTTGTCTTTTCGGTCTTATTTGTGCTTCGCGGATAGAGTGTTGACGGACTTTGGGTGACAGGCTGTTGACAATGATCAAAATTATGGAAATATTCATTACAATGTCGTGTACTCCTTCTCATTTGAAACAAAGTTCAGGGGAAAGCATTCGTCATAAATGTTACGTCTCAACTACCGACAAAATACACAAAAACATGCTTCGTAAACTTCCGGGGTCTTAGTCTTTCCAAGCATTGGTGACTTAGTCTTAACCTTTTCCTGACAGAACTAATTTGTCGATAAGCTTGCATTTAGGGTTTTGCGAAAAATCCACAGCATCTTCACAAAATGTACTTTGAAATTCATTGAGTCGATAGAGGGTTGATGTTCTATATTTTTTGCGAGTTATTTTACGAAATTTAATTTTAGACCTCACTAACCTCCCGCTGAGAAGTCTTCAGTGGAAGGCTAACTAATGAGCTCTCCCTTACTAGAGCATACATGCACGATGGTATTTAAGAGACTCTCCTGCTGTAAAGATGACCAAAAGACAACTGTACAAGATGTCATGCTCTTTTAGAACAGACGAGAACGATAACGTACAATTTAGACGTCTCCTGTGGAACACAGATATTTTACGAACGAATTCCAGCAAATTCAAACATTGTACAGTCAGAGCGAAAGAGAGAGAGCTAAGGCTTCGTTTACTCTTTATGTTTACATGGTCTCCATTTCAGATTCCGTCCCACCCTTAAACTTCTGTTCGAGTTCGATCCGTGAGAATTTCTAGGCGAACAAATATCTTGATGGCTCTTTGTTGCAGCTCTAAGAATTGAGGCAATAGTGTCCCTCTGAATACGTGTATTATCTACACGGGCTCACTGGACACGCCATAACGAACTTCTCGTTCCGTTACTTTTAAAACACAATTTTAAATTCATTCGATACAAAATGATTACAATTTCATATCGTCCTTTACTATTCAGAGCTCTAGGCAAAGTTGAAGCTTAATTTTAAATCACTCAATCCGAAGTAATTACAATTTAACATTGTCGTCTGCTACTTATCCAGTGTTCCTGGTGACAGAGACGCGGTACCAGCATGGCGATTCAATGATCAATCACCGAGAAGCTCGTTCGATTCACCCGTGTTAGCTTAGCGACTCGGACTCAACAGTTCAGCAGGGTAAGAGACTTGCGCTTTACCTTCACTCCAGAATTAGACGATAATGCAGAGACGATGCGCCTTGTTCTTCCTGAATTGTTAGTCGACGGTCGCTAGTCGCCATGAAGATTTTACCTGAAACTCTTGTACAGAGCAACGCTTCTCGAACTAACTGATGCAGCGGAGCGTTTTTTTTCCACTGGGTCACGCACCGGGAATACTTGTAGTGAAGTTAATTTACACTAGAAATGTTCTATAATCCGTTTAATAAAAGCTCTACATTTTTATGTTCGATTTAAGATGTAAACAAATATTAGAATACCAAACATTTAAAACCGGTAGCTGATGGCTAGAGTACCGGCTCTGCCTCCCCGCACGACTGCTCTGAGGAGCACTGCAGTAGAGGGTGCATGAAACATCGAATGCTCCGTATCCGGTTCCTGAAATACATGCAAGGGTTAGACGAAATAATGGGAACGGTTGAGATCGCACCTCATTGTTCTTGTGAGCCCTCATTTTACAAATTCCCTATCCAAAATCTGAGTGATTGTTCATTTTTAACTTTAATACTTTTAGTTACTTAATTCAGTTGCGATTTCTTTATTCAAGTCTTAAAGGACTATAATTTAAGCTAAGGTGGATGACCTAAATGAGCTAAAAAAGGGCAAACTTTTGGCACCCTAGCGACTGCCTCCACACCAGAACTCATCTTGTAAGGGAATAAAATATAAAGTAGACGCGTCAGAATATATTAATTGCTTCCACTGGTCTACGTGCCAGCCTCTGTGACCACCACACCAGTCCATCCTCTTCTCAATGTTTTGCTGAGAAAGAACAGGTTTCCTAACGGCTGCGCTTCAATGACATCCGGTATAAATGAGTTTATTCCGAGCACATTTGCTCGAAACTCAACCGGTTAGATGTTCAATTAACTCCGTAGTTACTTTAGTGGTATTTATTCGGTAATTTTCAATTCAGCGCGTTTGATCGAGCGCCAGTCTCTTTGTTTTTGATTTTCGGCATTTTTCTGAAATTATTTTTTTTATTTTGCTCGAGATTTTGTCCCGCTTCTTTAAATCTGCCGCGGTCACTGCTACTGAAGCTTCCGAAAATATGAAAGTCCATCAATTCTCGACACCGATATTTCTCCAATTCAAGCTTTAGTAATTTACCTCGTTGTCGAAATTGGTGCGGTCACTCATCAATGATTACTTCGCTCTGCAACGGTAGGATATCAAGAAAGAAATAATCGATAAATAAGATGAATACATTTATCGAAAATAAAGGTAACTATCAATGGGAATTTGGAGTAAATATGCACAACATAGTAGTTCATGGAAATATTGAGCTTAAATCAGTACTGCTTCCATTATTTTGTCCAACCCCTGTACATGAACTCTCCAAAGAAGTACGTATTTCACATTTTTATTTCAGATCACATCTACAAAATGATTAAAAAATTAAATTTCATCATTATTCAGCAGAACACGCAGGCTGTAAAACAAAATTTCATTGAAAAACAGCTACCCTAAACGGGCACGTATATACCTCTTACACTCACCTCTCGATACACACCATGTTCACCTGTTCAAGGTGAAGTCATTAGCACGCCGCCCCTGCCTGCGTCACACCTGGTCAGACATCACCCTGACTCTCCTCCTCAGGAAATCAAAAAGGAATTTTACCAAAGTTTAGAGAAATCCGGCGCCAGGAATCGTTTCCTCCGTGGGCTCGAACTCGGAGTTGAGATGGCGCCATAAGAGGTCAAAACTTCCACTCCGCGCGAGGCTCGACCCAAAATTTTGTAAACTTTGCTTGAAAATACGCTTCGCGTACGATCGGTTTGTATTACTGTTTCTTGACGACTTAAAGGAGCTGACGCTCAAAATTTGGAAATTTTTACGTTAGAGAAGAGTGGAGGAATTGGAGGCTTGCTGGACACGATTGCCTGATCAGGAAGAAGGATTGGCAGCACGAGACAAAAAAAAAAAAATGTAAGAAGAAGTGAGCTCCAAAACATCTGTTGCTGGAATAAATTCCCATTCGAATATTGCCTGCACACACGCAAATATTGCGTGCATTGAAACGAATATTAATTGTGGGAGTGGGAATGTCTCTTATCACTTATACTAACGCGAATAGTCTTATACAAAGGAAATCTTGCTTGCACTACTTCAGATATTACTTGTGGTAGCGAGAACATTACGGATTTGGAACTTTTAAAACACACAGTGTTTTTAAAGAAAGAATTCCAAACACAATGGCTGTAAAACTAGTAATGTTCTCGCAGACTAGGCTATTTAAACACACTAATTTTTCTCTATATCCTTAAGTAAAAAGCACAGGAGCACAACCGTTCTATGGTAATAAATCACACCGAAAAAGACAGCTCATTTTTTTCCAAATTTATCTTCCGTTGTTGATGAATGTACATTTTTTAACATGCAATCAATTGTCCTGCGCATTAATTCTGCGCGCTTTGGAGAAAGAAAAAAGCTTCAGTGATGAATTGTACAGCGTTGAAAAGTCTGAAGAGGGTAGTTTCTTAAGTAATTCTTCTGAGTTGAAATTTATTGTTATTATTATTATTATTATTCCCAAGTTTTCGAGTAGTTGAACACTACTCGTCATCAGCGAAAGGAAAAAAATACTACCCTGGTCACAAGGGAACCGGAGTGTCGTGTACCTTCTTTGATTCAAAAGATATAAAAAACGTGCTCTGAAGGAAGAGTCATTTAAAAGAATTAACAGTTGGAACGTAATAATCAACCAGTATCGATCAAATATTTCTATTAAATGCTAGATATTGTAATAACGATGGAATAGCTCTTCGTTCTTTTTAGAGCCTCTAAAGCTGTGAGGAAAATATTTTCCCATTGCCTACAGCTAACATGAACACTGCAGTTAACAGAGAAACAGAGCACTACAGAGAAACTTCACGAAAAAATTTTTTTATATTTAAAAAAAAAGTAAAAATATGGAAAATCTACGGAGTTACCACACCCGTCATGAGATACTGATACGCCACGGTTCATAGACACGGCCTTTATTCCTTCGCCAACCATAAACGTACACTGTACCGAGACGAAAAGCTTGGTAAGTGAAATGCCGCGTCCTCGGGTCCTAAATTTGGCCTTTATGGCTTGCATTCTTGTCGGCAAAAGTCGTCCGAAACTCCCGTCCAAAGTTGGGGTGCGTAATCAGCTCGACCTTCTCTGGCACAGGAAGCGGAGGAAGAATTACAGCTCGTGGTGTAGGACGAGGTCATCTCTCCGAGCTACTGAGCACATTCGAGCTTGAGACTCAGACATAGCTGGCGATATGCTCGAGTCGAGACTTGAGAGCTAGGTATCGCCAAGTGTGGCTGACGCCTCAGTTAGAAGATCCGGGTCTTTGAAGCTCAGCCTCAGACTTCCAGGGTCAACCTGAACTCTGCTGATTAGGGAATTACGGCACGATGGCCTGCCTTTATGAAAAGGTCACGTTATGAGGACTTTAATTCACGAGAATGCCCTCTAATTTTGTGAAGGGTCTACTCATTCAGGTTTTGAATTTTTCTGTTTCATTGTTAATGGGTTTGTACACGGGTATAGTCTGTGAAATCATTAACAGCCTCCAGTTCCCAATTTTGACAGCAATTCATCCTATAAATTTGGAGCAAGACTGCCCAAAAAAGGCAATAAAAAGTTTTATTAAGACTAGCGCACATTTCCTTCTAACAGAATTATTATCTCCAGCTCATAAAAGGTGGCTAGTAAACCTAAAGTCAGGAATGCACGTTTTTTATTTGCTTGAATTGTCGACCGCGCCTTCAACCTACGGAACAACGTGGAATACTGATAGCTTTTTTCTAAGCACTCTGTGCTTAACCGACGAACTTCAATGCTAGTGCAGTCCTCTGCACTGTTATTTAATGCTTTTTATGCCACTTGAAGTTGACGAATGGGCGAATTAAGGCCGATCATCGGCGATTCGACGAGAATTCTTCCATGCGAGGAGCGCCGCTCCCTCGTGTGGGGGTACGGGGGCTTTGCCTTGTGTGGGAGTACGGGGGTTTTGTTAATCGTACCAATGATGCCTTCCATCCAATATACCTTTTTTTGCAGGAGCGTCAACTATTATCTATAACTGTTCGCCGCCTAGGTATTTTTATGACATGTTCTATGAATTTGTCGACCGGGGGCAAAAAAGTTACAATGGGCAATGATAGACACTTCGCACGTGATGCTCGAGGGTGTAAATCTCTCCGTGATTCGAATTGACTGCGAAACAAGAACAGTTATTTAGACTGCCATTGAAATTGAGCTTCCCTTGGATAACACACGCAACTTCAACGGTGTTCGCAAGAAAGCAAGTAAGCTCAGTAGTAAGGGAAAAGATGTACGTAATGGAGAGGGAACAACACGTCGCTTATTGTAACATCTACACAAAAAGTTCGCAGCTTTGCAGTCTCCATTGTACACTCAGAGCTAAAACTAATAGAAATTTGAACGCAAAAAGGGACGAAAGGTTCTTCTAATTTTCTCATCGTACACAACATAATCTTTACGTTCTTATACAAGATTAGATCGTGTTTAAAATGTCCATTTAAGAGGAACTTTGCATTTTAAATTCTGTTTCTGATTTTGGTAACAATTTTTTCTGTTCGCGTCACTAAAAGCAAATTCTGTAACTCTTAAACATTCTCTCAACCTTTCACCTGCCTATAATTACACGATTTTCGGCTTTTGATTTTACAGTTTGATAATTAATGGTTGTAAAACTATCATTCGGATTCCAAAATAATTATCGAATTTGAATCGCTGAAGAAATAGTTAGAAACTATCCTTCATGTACGAATTTAGAATAACGTTACCCTTGTTTTCCCTTTCGTGGAAATCTGCTTTTTAGCGCGAGTTGTAGTTTGCCTGCCTTCTATTCTGAAAGTTCCGAGTTCGATACCTCGAGCGGAGTGTTCCTTTATGAAAGGAAGATTACACACGATGTCCTTGAAAGGCGGCCTGGCAGAATGCCTGACCTATATTTTTCCAAGTCCAAGAAAAATTACCTCAAATCAAAGACATTAATTGATTGTTTTTTTAGTTTCTTTTCGTTCTTCACCACTTTGCACCTAGTTAGAATTGCCATGCTGTTACATTCCATCCCTAGTTGATTTCTTACGTCCCCAGGCAATCACCTGTCTTGTTCTTGTTTAGAATCATGATTTCAAAACTAGAATTCAAACTTCAGATGCGAGTCGTCTCCGCATTCTAAAATATATTCACTATTTTGTGGGCGTCAAGTTGCTTGCGGACCGCCATCACAAGATCTTCTTCTATTTTTTACACGTTAATTTGTTGTGCGTTGTATTTTTACGTGTTGGGCCACGCAAATTTTCCTACAAAACCGAGGGGAAATGCAAAGCTAAGAATTTTCATCTCCTAGAGTTCTCTTTCCCACTCTGTCGTTGGACTGCCGTCCAGAACGTCCTCCTCGCCAGCAGCATATTTTTGGCCAGAGCTTATCTTGTTTAGGCCCAACTCAGGCAGAGCAATTGAGGGCCCTAAAAATTCCCCGGCCTTAGAAAGGCGTCACAGAATTTTGCTCTTCATTAGGAGGACTTCTGAGTTGCCCAAATGTCTCTCGCCCTCCCTTCGAGACGCACGCAAGAACTGCTAACTTGCAGAAGTGGTCAGTTTAGCGGGGCGAGCTGGACTTCAAGAAGATGGGGACCCTGACAAACTTTGCAGAGTTAATGAATTTTCTTCAGGTCTTGAAAGCGTTTGTGAGATTCAACTGGGTTTCAATTACCAGTAAACATGATTCCTCATCTCGAATTCTGGTAAATTTACATCAAGCTAAAGCTCTTCATGAATTTCAAAGAAGCCAGTGATGAAGACCGATTTGTTTCCGCTATGATAAATTTGCTAACGCGTATTGATCATAAGTCAATTGTCAAACTCATTTGATTTTTTTAGAGATTTGAATCAGTTCCCAATTTTTAGAATTCAAGCTTCACTGGATTTGATGACAGAACTAGCATCTCTTAAAAATAAAAATGTTTAATTTACTTCATGTTATGTCTTTTCAACTATTTGTACTCGAGCCTTATGAACAGGAAAAAGTGCACTGCTTAAGCCCTTTGCTCGTCCCACGGGTCTCATAAATTAATGAATTTATTATTTTGTGCTTTTAAATAACAAGCATGCTGGTCGTATTTGTTGAGTAGACAGACACGGGACAAAATGCAACGCCTAAATCTCTTTGTAAACAAGCGCGAGCGCCGCTCGTTTTATAAATGCATGTCGCGCATTTTTAACGACATTCATTAAATTTTAAGCGAAGAAAATGTCGGCGTTATTGTCGACTGCGACGGCAAGCCAGCTCTCGCTTCGGCAAAATGCAGCAGATGGTCCACACGGCGGCCCCTGCTGCTCTCCGCGGTGCATGCGGGCATCGCTTTCAGAGAAGTCTGATTTTTAGCTCAGACCCCCCTGAATTGTCAGGGAAAACTCAAATTATTCTGTCGCGCGGGAGGGTATATTTCAACCCTCGTACACAATAACGGTGGACTTCGGATTTTTTTGGAACAATGAACTATAATTCGTGTTTGAATCTTAACGGAGTTACTGCGAAGAATTACAGCTCATCAACAATAACTTGGAACCTCTCTAGCAATAGCACAGGTGTGAACCCACAATCCTCTTGCGCGGTAATTTTTAACGAGAGTTGCGTTCAAGTATTCCAACTGCCTGATGTGAAATTTTATTTCGTACTGAAGTAAAGCATGTTTTTATTTCGTCGTGACCCTCGTTCTTTTTATTTTCTATTGCTGTGGAACTTCACTGAAACGTAACCCGTGCCCGAAGAAAGCGGAAGTCCAGCATTGCAATTTCCGTTCGCTGCGAGATTTCACCATTCGATTCCACCAGCAAACGACGGTCAAAAGAAGGTCTTTTCGTGCATGAATGAAGTCGCTGAGGCAGTATTTACCGAATGCTTGCATCGTGGCCCCAGGTCGAAGAGTTAGTTCCCTCGGAAGCGGCGCCCCAGCTGAAGGCGGTCAGTTTGTGCCTCGCCAGACTCGCCCCTGTATATCAGAAGAGCAGGACGCTAACCGAACACATCGAGCCACTAAAGAAGCGCTTCGGGACCTAATTTAGAAGATAAATAAAAAATGCCACACTACAAGAAACGAAGCTCGAGTTCAAACGCTGAAAAATTTAAAATAGACGAGCTTTTAGGGTACCTATCATCCTTCCTACCTACTGCGACGTCGAGGTTGGTTAGCTGAGCTCTTCCTCCAATGCTGAATGTATGTGAGGGACAAGTTCTCTCGATCAACGACTATGTGATCATACAAGAGAGTATTATATGTGAATATTTTTCACATGTTGAATATTAGATGTTCGTGTGCTCGTACGGATTTGATGCTCAAAACGGTACATTAATAAATATTAAAACATACTAAACATTACAAATTTATCTTACATTCTGTTCCTGTGTTGAGGAACGTGGCACTACTGACAAACACAGCGTATAAGCACGGGATGTGTACGTTATGTGATGTACCGTGTGTACGTGACAGGAAGTGTACGTTATGTGCTATAGCGGCGGCACCCCAGTGTGTCCCAGGCGTGAAGACCCAAACATTTCAATGTATCAAAGGTACTGTACCCGACTTACGCGCTCCATGTGACGTACTAGCAACAAATGTGTACTTGATGTACTGTATTCGTACTAGCTCTAAGCGACGTAGCTGCACGCCAGATAAAAATCTCACTCTTCATTGGGGCAGGCCGCGAATGACTACCCCTGCATTTGCGGCGGTGGCTTGTCTGTCGCTGGGTAGCGGCGGAGCAGACATGTCCAACTTGGAGCAGGCATCACAAATTCTACCTGTCCGCCAAGGCCCTAACATGGTGGCCTTCACCGAAAATTCCTACTCTGATCGGCCGTAAATTGTAACAACACGGGCCTGGCGGGGCTGCCCTGCTTCTGCACCTTGCTGTTCTCCGTAAACGACTGAGGCCGAGTGTATTTCGTCTTTCGTAAATTTGTCCTGTTTTGTGTAGCCACAATGAACTGTCAGCCTCTCCTTGAATTGCTGTAGCGATCTGTCCTGTCGCAGGCCTTACTACCGTCATCACTTAGTTACGACGCCGGGAGCTGTTTTTAACAGTGATTTACACTTAATGCGAATATGGTACATGACTCTACATGGATGAAATTTGTGGGAAGCTCAAACGCCTTACAGGAATTACTGTTGTGTTCATACAGGTATGTAATTTCGAGAATAATTTGTCTTCATTTTATACATTAGCCACCGTTCCCAAATATATTTCAAATCATTTGAATCGTTTACTAACAGAGAGTTTAAATTTTATTTCTCCAGTTAAATGTTTTATGGTTTCAATGGTTCTTCTAATCTCTTGCACTAGACTTGGAATCACGTGAAAAATGGTCCAACTACAAATCTAAAGCCTGTCTACAAACGAAAAAAAATTATTTTTTAAATTTCGATCACAATTAATGCAATCCATTTCATTCCTCTGAGATATTCTTAAGCCTGCGTATTCCACTTCATAAGTTCTCATTTTCACTGAGATATCAATAAGCACAGCCGTAAAAATACTATGCCTTGATTTAAAATTTAAGTACATCATCGACAAAGTAAATTACTTCGGCTCGACGAACGTAAAGTTCCATTTAATGTCCTCGGTTGGACTGGGGCCTGTTATTAAACTATGTATATCAAACTTGCAAACTTGAAATCTTAATTTTAAAGTTTTATGGCATCCGCGTGAGGTGGAGTGATCTTTGAAGAATTGTGTACTGTGCGGAAATTCATACTGCTCATTTTGTAAAACATGTTTTCATGTTAAATTCTATTATTGTGCAAATTAGGATGATTTTGGTAGTTCATTTTAGCTGTGAATTAATTTCTAGTTTGAAATATTACCACTGCAGTTTCGCTCATGGGAGATAGGAAAGGGAGGGGAGAGAGTTTGGGGAGTGAGGTGTGAAAAACAAATTATTAAAACATCGACAAATTACCCCACAACACAGATCCCTATATCTGTGAATTAAGATCAGGGTGTGTGGTGGGACAGGAACGTACAGGGTCTTCAATACTTGTCGTTTCTATGGAAGAAAAGCTGAATTGCTTGCATTATATTTCCATTTTACTGTTAATATAAATAAAACGAAAGCAATTTTAGAAGCACGTAGTGCATGCCAATCACGAGGTGATATCACAAAAGCTTCAAAAGTTAACACAATGCTTGAGTCGAAAGCCGTAAAACGATTCAACGAGATTCGCAAAACAGTCGACGGGGATGGACAAGGTCGCCCCGAATTGCAATATCACCAAAACTGATGGAGTCAACCAGAGAGATGTTACAAATAAATCCAAAGATCTCGCTGAGAAATCCACATAAAAATTAAATGCTCCGGCCCGAATAAAGTCCACCATTCCACACAAAGACTTGAAATCCCTCTCTATAAATATAAAATGAACTAGCTACTATTTTGAGAAATCCATTTCCAGTGCTAAAAACCTTTTATTTCGTATTGAGAAAGCCTGCAGCTTCGCCTTGTCTTCATCAAGAAGAAAAAATTCTACGTGCAACCGTATTTCAACGGTCAGAGTGACCGCTCTTGGACGAGGATGGGGAGGTTGAGACTTCCGGGTGGTCACCCAGAAACAGGAGCTGTGTTTGTGATGGTTTGGGCTATTATTTCATGAGTCCTGAAGCACGTCATTGGTTTTTGTGGACCAGGGAGCGAAATTAAGCCAAAAAATTGTGTTCTTATTACCTCAGGCAAGGAAAAATTTCCAAGTACATCAATGATCGTCTCAGCAAGACTCTGCCCTGTATAAGAGAGCCAAAAAATATCAAGAATAGCTGACAGACAATGTTTCAAACATCTCGGAAGATGTTCATCTTCATCACCAAACCTGAATTCACTCGATCATATCAACAGAGCCATACTTGAGAGTAAAATTTCACCGATACTTCATAGGAAAACGACGGCCCTGAGAATAAAACTTGTAAAGGAATGACACAAAATCCCACAAAAATTTATTCATGACACGTGTAGGTCGTTTTCAAACCGTTTCCAGCTTCTCATTGATGCCAATGGAAAGCATACAGGAAAGATGAGGGCAATTTGAAATTACGGACAATTTACCATTTATTTCCTGTCTGTTTCGTTTACATAGTGCATTTTATTGAATAAATATTGGACAAAAAACATTTCATTTATTGTTATTGAATACACTGTACATCAACTGAAAAATCTGCGCAATTGAATTCAATATTTGTAAGTCATCCGAAGAGATTTATTCCCAGAGCGTGCAGGCGCTTCCCACTCGTTATCGCATCAACTCAAGCGAAAAATGAATGTTCATCAGTAATAGATTTGTTCGGAACGTATGCGCTGTTTTTGAATCCTGCTGTCAAAAACCCAATGCAATTATATTCGAACCTAAAATTCCACTGGTATTATTACGACAGAAACAACGCTTCCTTCAAAACTCTCGTCCTGATAAAAAAACATTTTGTTGCAGTTAAAAGACTTCGATCAAACACAATCGATTGTTTTAACACCACGTCCCGGAATTTTTCATGAACAGTTTAAGTTTTTTTCCGATCCTGGAGATATTAAGAGGGACTCGACAGTTGGAATTACTCCTGTGTGGCCAATAACGCAAGCCGAAGAAAGTTCGAAAGCTCGTTTCATTTCTAATACAGCCACTTCTGCAGCCCTTTCGAGAATCCTCATTGAAAGAAACAGCGAGCACCGTTTTAGATGAAGAGGGATCTCCATCAAACCAGCGAAGGGTTAATAACTCTCTAATGCAGTTTTCTAAAAACGACTCGCGAGAGCAGACGTGAGAGAGAAGAGCCCTTGTTCTTTCTTGCCGGTTTCTCCATCAAACAGGACTCCGTCACTGAGGGTCTGGGACACGGATAGCGAAAGAAGCTTTTCAAGTCCACAACTCGACCTCGGCCTTCTCGGTTTAAAGTCTTGTGCCTTGGTGTCGTGCATTTAGCTGTCGGGATTCTGCTTTACTTAGGTTCTAATCAATATCTTCGAGGAGTCCTTTTCCTTGCGGCGTCACTGTGCGATGTGGTGACGTCACATTGTGGCCTCTCGATCTAGCCGCGAAAGAACCAAAGTCTCATTTGGGATAAGCCAAAAGTAGCTGTTGTGTTGGACAGCTTTGGGTGGGCACCCATATTGGACAATGGCGGTGCAACTTCAACATATTTTCTATTTTTCTAAATATTTTCCTTTGATTGATTTGTTCAATCTTGGAAAGTTTTATGCGCTTGTTTCAGAGAGACGTTGATTGTCGAATTAAACTGAATTGGACAAAACTTAAAAAAGTCCATGCAGTTTCAATTTTATGAAATTACGAACGCAGGTTACATGATCACGCTACTGCTTGATCCTCCAAAATCAACGATACTCACGAGCTGGAAAAATATAATTTAATTAATGGCATCTTCATGCACGCAACGAGCAGGTGAAGTAAATGTAATAAGAATTACCGCGCCGAGGAAAGGCAGCAAGAGCTCAATATTTTCAGCTATGATATTCAGCTATATTGCCTTTTTTTCATATGCCTCTTTTTATCTGACGGTGTCGTATTTGCTGCCGAACTGGACAGATACAATACATAGTAAATTGATGGTCGAAAGCTGTTCTGCCAGATTTTTCGATTAGTTCGCGTTCATTTTTCCACTTTTTATTTGCTCTTTCGCCTTCTACTACAACATGCCTTTGTAACTCTAATTATTTCATTTTTTTAGAAAGCGCAGTACCTTTAACGTGTTGAAAATTTATAATTGTTGTGTATTTTCAACGAATAACTAGTTTTAAATAACCGTCTCAGTTATCTCCGTTGTCCTCATCAACAGGCAGCGCTTCTGATTTGTGACCATGTTTTTAATATTAATTTTTTCCTTTGTCGCATATATACGACACAGCCTCATACCAGTGCCTCTTGAAGTGATATTATGTACAGTGGTACAAGAAAAGTGCTACCGACAAAAAATAATCTATATACATATCATTTTTTTGTCTGGAACACTTTTCACGGGCCATAATTTGTGTATATTTTTATATATATATAAATCCACGACTGTTATTATAAGAACAGTGGGGCCAAGCGCTAGTGTTACCTTAAGAATGATTCTTATGCATACGAAATTGGTTGAAAAATAGTGGTGAAGACTGAAAAAACATTATTTATATGTTTAGATTCGGAATTTTTTACCCAAAGAATGTCTTACGTCAGGGACGTCGATCTTTTGTAGTCGAAAAACTCAAAACGAAGCATTCAGAGACGTTATTTTGGTGAGGGTTATCTCGACAAATCCACGTCTTTTGCCTTACGTGACATTTTTGTACGACACATCTAGACAGACTTCGTACACTGAATGTGTTGTGCAGAAACGGAAAGTGGCATACGTGTTTCTAAGCAGCCCTAAGCTCTCAAAAATTCATGCTAGTTCATAGAATCAACCACGAATTCATCATCAGCTGGAAATGAACATGATTCTCATGATCGGAACATAGCTGAGTCGCTAGGATGATCCACTTGAATTTGAGATTTTTGATTTTTAAAATTCAAGTCACAGAAATATTCTTTCTAAAGCTTGATTCCATAAAAATTATGATTTGCCACAAATGACGATCAGCCACGGAAATGTGGAGAGTTCCGAGTCAGCCAGTGATGGAAGGGAAGATTGATGTGGCAGGGTGCTCGAAAATTATTCTTAAAATAACGTTCCACGAATTTAATCTGTGAAGACTCATATCATAAATATATATCAGTGTTATAATACTAAAAGATATCATATATCATACATCATAAAATAATATATGAAATATTATATTATTTCAACGCGGCTGTGTTGCAGCCGCTGTAAGGCAATGCGCTTTGGAAAATGGAATCGAATGTTGAAATGAAATGAGTTTGTGCCCAGCAGTTACTCAATTGTTCTTCATCGTCAACAACTCTACAGGTTCGTGAAAATGTTGCCGGGGCCTCGAGACACAATTGCTTATGCAGCAAGAAAATAACGGGTGGGCCAACTGAGCGATTCCGTATATAATTCCGATTCACGAAAAAGCTACAGACGTGTGGTCAGGCAGTCATTTACACTGGGTCGATCAACGAAAATCATAGCAAATGGGCTTACATCGAAGAGTGATTTCAATATGCAATGTTCGAAACTTCCGAGTTTCTCATGGATATTTGAAAAAAAACAGTCATTCTTCCCAGGTGCGAGTTTTTTCAAATTCCTTTCTACTTTAAAAAATGCATCTATACAGAAATGAACATTATCAGTTGAAGTTTCTGTGTTGTATATTACTGTTATTATTACATGTATATCTTTGTTCATCATTTGTTAAATATATTATAGATATGAATCCACACTGAAATGAACGTAACCTTTTGAATTTGTGGCTGCACACTATTTCATCATAACAAAACTCAATCATTATATATAGTACTTTCATAAGATGAAGATACTTTGATATTGAACTGATTGTTGACTTTCGAAGTTTTTACCTTATTCTGATACACCGTTGGGACCATCACAGCATGGGGGCTGCGAAATAGTCATTACTGAGAAGTTTCTTCCCTTATTGACGAATGATTTCTTAATGCATGAGCCTTCGGACACCCTAAAGGGGCTGCGGGTGGCAGGCCTGATTCTCATTTTTAATTTCCTCATTGATTTAACCTGGCTCCGGGAGGCTAACGAGGTGACGCCTGCACCTGAAGATGAAGTATTCTGATTTATTCTAAATGGCCTTCCTGCCGAATTTTAGGCCACCCGCTTCCATCCAATAAATCCAGCCGTGAATGCAAACTATCGAAGAATTTTTTTATGTGCTGTGGAATTTCTCCCGAAAATTTGAGGCGACATCGAATAGAAGAAATTTAAAAACAGAACTGACTTCCTCAGTCTGACCAAGTGCTGTGCGTAGTGTGTCCATCTTTACACAAACGTATATTTCATAAGAATAGATCTGAAACAAGGAGATAATTCTTCGTGAACATCTAAACACAATTAATTACATTTATTAGTTAGGCAAAATCTGAAAGCATTAATCGAATGGAGCAGACTGCATTGGCTTCAACTTAGTCGTTGGCAGATTTCGGAGGGTACGCGATCTAACGTTGGCGAACTCCACCCGCAGCTACGACATTCCTTCGGATTTACTAAATGCCTAGCAAGTCTGAAACATTACTGAACGTAATTTAGCGAAAAATTCTATTCATTTCCATCCTTATTTCAGCAATTCTTTATTTATTCATAACTTAGACGCGTTAACGTGAGGCAACGTTGACTATACTTACGGGACTATACAGATGTTCCATCTGGGAGTCGTAAAGAACATGGTCAGAGAAAAATAACATTAGCAACATGAACAACCAAATGTTCACTAGCAGAGTGCTTTTGTTACCACTCGGCTCCCACTCCTCGTGCAGAGCCGAGAGAGCCGAGTGAAGGAAGATGGTGGGACATTCAGATTCTTACGGCCGCCAAGAGGCGAATGTGTGCCAACCTACGTGCCGTGCGACGTCTCTAGTACGTCAAACCCCTCTGCCATGTTTGCTAGCGTCACTCCCACAGCTGCCATGTTGGTTAGCGTTACTCTCACAGCTGCCATGTTGGTTAGCGTCACTCTCACTGCCGCCATGTTGGTTAGCACCCCTCCCACTGCCGCCATGTTGGTTAGCATCACTCTCACAGCTGCCA
>VOMN01102670.1:0-29451 GCA_014899125.1 Orchestia grillus
CTACCAGCCCCCACTGCTGACACGGCGGCGACAACTCACCGCTCAGGTCCCAGCTCCTCGCACTGCTGATTCATGGTCTGCACGGCGCTGTTCCAGCGCGTGAGGCACTGCTTGTACGAGCTCAGGTCGAAGCCCGTGATGGTCACCTGCAGCACGACATCCATTAATCAACCCTAAAAAAACTATCTTTTAACCCTGCAATGGTGACCCTAAGGTGACGTGAAAGAGAAATTCTTAGTCTTACATCCATAAACAAAAATAAAAAGCCAACTACGGTGTATGAGAAACCCAAGGCTATCAATCGGATTGCGATAGCTGTATTACGAAAATCTTCCTCCTAAATCTCAGAGCGCTTTTAATTACTACGTAACAAGTACCCTTCGGATTCAGTATCTTTCATTCGTTCTGTACAGATTGCGAATAGCTTGTGAAAATTAGTAAAATACTTAATCGAGCAACACAATGGGGACTGGGAAGCCTCACACTATTGCGGCAGTGGAGACGGTGGCATTCAACTATGGAATGGGAACGCGTGTCAAAATAAGTGCGACGCATTTGGCATTATTGACTGAAACCCACTGAAAGGAGCGAATTTTGCAACAGCAGTTTTGGGCGTCACAAGGTAGACAAAAGCTCAAAAAATTACTCATGCTGAAAGAAATGTGAAGCAGTGTTGCTCGAGTCGCACAAACTTTCAGCAAACCAGTGTACAGAAACAGCTAGTTACGGTATGATAATTCTGAGATGAAATAGTCACAGTTGCAAATAAAAAGAACAAGCTATCACTACACTTGTCACATCGGTTTGACTAGCTGCAGGTAGCATCAGCCCCGCTCTGATGGTATCAGCGGTGCAGCTGCAACTCAGACAAACATCTGTGCACCGACATCCACAAGTTTTTCCATGCTCACACTTGGGAACTTTCCCCCAGCTCACCATCAGCTACGCTAGTTATTCATGAGAAAAGCTGGAATAAAACTAGCAAATTCGATGTAAGCAAGCAAGCTCCTACTGCAGGTCATTTAACGAATGTCTGAATGTTAGAGCAACCTCAATTTCCCGCAATATTACCGCCAAAATCTTGAAATAAGCCTCTCACAATAGTAGCTGACCATCGCACTCCGAAAAAAGAAATACACTTACAAAATAAAAACGGAAGCTTTCATCTGAGGAACAGAGCAGCCCACCTTGCGTGAGATGATGGAGTGCACCGTAGCCCTGCCGTCTCTGATCATGAAGATGAACTTGGCGTTAGGGAAGAGCTGAGACAGGTAACTGGCGCTCTTGAGGGTGAAGGGGTCTTTGTTACAGAGACGGGGTGAGGGCACCCCATGTCCCACCACCACTTGGAGGATGAATGACGAGATCGCCTCGTCTAAAACCTGCAAGAGCAACAGTAACAGCATGGGATGGTATACAATCTTCCTTCTTTTAGAGCGATAGATTGGCTCCAGTAAACACTAGATGTAACTTCGTATTTCTTTTAACAGGTTCTATTTACTTATTACGACACAAATATATCCCCTGCTATTTAATGCTGGCTCTAGTTGACACCACTATGCGAAAGACGACTATTCTTGATTAGCGATAAACTCCGTCCTGAACCTCCAAGTCCCTTACTACCAGCAAGTCGTCACATTCTCAGGCATCAGCATCACTTTTGATGGAGTTAGCTAACATGAAAAGCAGGCTAACAAAGCAAAAGCATCATGTGAAAACACGTGCCTAGAACACAACACGATTTTCAGCTCTGTCAGTCAGAGTGGTCCCCGGATTATGAGGTCAGTGCTGACCTTGTCGCTGACACCAGCCTCCTTGAGCCGCATGCTCTCCTTGGCACTGCGCTTCCATTGCTGCCTCATCTGCAGGATGCGGGGCACCACACGCGTCTCCTCCCCGCACCTGCACGCCGCATAATGTGAAAACTTCGAGCTTTTGCCACAGTGAAAAGATTGCACACTAATCTGTAGCAAATTTTCAAACACAAAATAGTAATCTTGTTTAAATTCACCAGCTTGATGACAGACAACAGAAAATGGGCTAACTCAATAAATAGATTGGTGTACCTAAGAACAAATCTTATACATGAATCCAAGCCCCAATAACTTGGCATTAGTATTTTTGTATCCTAAGGTAAACAATTTAATACTTAATACAGAAAATGGAAGCTTACAATAAAAAATTAGGTACCAATATTTATGGTTTGACATACAGTATGACTATCAACCAAGCTAAGTTTGCTATTTCCCTATTTCACCATTTACATTAGTAGGTATATTAATCACACATTTCAAAACTGAGAAGGTACTTGTAAGACTGCACTCTGAAAAGTCCTGAAAATACTATTTATGGACCATTATCATTCCACCAATTAATTAGTTTAAGGCTCCCTAGCCACATCAAAGGCAAGCATCAAAGGCAATTTCAAAAAGGTAAAAAGAATGAAAGAACCATTCTGCATGGACTGAAAGGAACATGGAACCTATGTACGGGTGTGTTTCCATACTGGCATAAAAACAGCAACTTAAGATGGAAGAGGAAGAAAAGATAGACTAAAAGATAGAGGAAGATATCTATGTTACCAATTCACCAAAGTACAGCCCATGATTGAAGATAACGCAATATTGGCTTCAAAAGCAGGAATTAAACAGCTACTCAAAAAAAAAAACACCACCATAAAGCAACAGCCGTGAAACAGATAAGAGAGCACTGCTTATAGATGCAACTTCTGAGTTCTGAGCCTCACAAGTGAGTAGGCTGAGTATCACACACGAACGACCACTGACCTGACCATGTTGTGGGCATCTAGCATGGCCCGCATGAGGGTGGTGCCGGAGCGGGGCATGCCTCCGATGAAAAGCAAAGGCTCCGCCCGAGTGTACTCGTGTCCGCTGCTGTCCCGTGTCTGCTGTAATCAAATTTGGTGAGCAACAGAGAGGCACTTGTACACAAATAATGCTTGCAATGTAGAGAATTTATGCATGAAAGAGGTTAGAAAACACAACCAATGACCTCACAACTCTTTTTCCAAGTCTATATCACATTTAACTGACATTACCTTGAAAATATAGAATAGCTAAGGACAGCCACCTTTAAGTCCTACTCCTCTCCCTGGTTAGGATCAGTTGATGAACAGTCCAAAGAACATTGTTGATTTTAGTGTTTAGATGACAACTCCCTTTGTGTGTGATAAAACTTAGTCTAGAGTGTTCAGAAGCTAATGAGTTCACTGATTTCATTGATAAATAAAAATATGTTTCTATTAGATAATACTCAAAGATTTTTAAAGCCTACCTGCAGAGATAAATAAATATGGAAACTGAAGAAGAGAACAATGTGAAAGAGAAATAAAGGCATGAAATGCTCGAATTACCTATTTCAGAACTAAGAGCAATCTTACAAGCACTATTAGAGAAATCCAAAGATCATATGAAATGTGGTGCTATCAAAAATTTTGCACCAACGTTCAATATTTATAAGAAATACTGTATGCAGAATTTGATCAAGGGCCAGAGAAAGTCTTTTATATTAGTACCAGTGGGGTTTTGAGCAGGTAACACCTTACATGTGAGAAGAAAGACAACCTTTCACAGCTGAAAAAATCAAAAACAAAAGTGTGCAACAACTGTCTCTGACCAGAGGAAGCAGTACATGATTCCTTGTTGAATAATAAATATCTGATTACAAAATTCCCCCTAGTTCTGGGAGTGCCCCAAAGCCTGAGGAGACATTTTTAGAGACAACTACAATTTCCAATTGCCTTTAGCATGTGGGAGACAGTACTACTATGGTGTGAGCAGTGACATTGCAGTTGTGTAAATGATATACATACCTACTACTTTTGGAGATGGAATTACTGCAATCTAGCCTCAGCAATGCAACAAAGACTTCATATTTGCTTCATGCATCTTCACAAATGATAAAAATTGAAATTTTCAAGGACTACTTCACAAAATCTCCCCAGTAGCAATAATAAATTTTTATCTTCATGAAAATACTTTAAAACTATTCTGCATACACTGTACCTTGTAACAGGATTTCACCAACAATAGAAACTTTGTGAACTAGAGGCTAAAGATTACATTAGATTATTTGTTAGTTTACAACTCCCAGTCAACATGAAATGTGATCCAAGGAGAGCAAAGAGAAGGAGAAACCGTCAAGTAAACACGGTTGAAAATGAGGAATCTATTCAAAGGTGTGTTCCCACACCAGATTCCTGGCACATAGAAACAGCAAATTAAGAAGGATGAGGAACAAAAAGGAAAGAAGAGAGATCAAAGAAGGTATGAAAAATAAAAGAAGTAAAGGCAACATGAAAGACATGTTCCGAAGGCCTATCTATAGCTGAGGTAACCTAACGGCATTCTCCTGAGGTCTCCAGTTCCCTTAAAATAGGATAGACAAACCTAATTAACCTAACCCTACTGCCTATCTTATGGCACTTGAGGGGACTGGAGGCTAAAATACAGTACTTGTACTACAGAGTCGAGAAGGTGATTTGGGATTGGCTTTTCAATCTTCATGTTGTAGATAGCTTTCTAAAAATTCAATCAAAACAAAGGATGTGCAGCATGCATATTAACAAAATTTTCATAATAGATTACAGTGAGCAGGATATTGCAAAACAAAGACATCAATGATACATGGCCTCAGAAAATATGACACACCGTACACCTGAAAAAACCCTACAGACATAGATGGCTACGAAAAGCACAGCAGAAGAGCGCACACTCACCTGAACCAAGTGACCTGCCTGAGCCTCGTCCTCTTGAACAAGAGCCTCATTAGATGGGTCGCAGGAGGGAGATGGTGTGAGTACCATGATGGTGAGCAGCACCACCATCACCCCCAGGGCGTGGGGAAGGTAACGCCTCACCATTCTCACCATCATACATGCCACTCTGCTCATAGAACAAATCATTCTTAATAAACAAAAGCTACAGAAATGCTAATAAAATATACTGAGTTATGAATTATCTTAGCATACAAAATTGAACATGAATGCCAAATGAGGTATCAGTAGAGGAAATTATACAAGAGACCTGCATAACAAAAAAAAATCAGTGGTTACGCAAGATGGAAGAATAATGGATGAAACACAACTGTTGTTTCTAAAGCAGCATTACATGGATATCAGGATTTTAATTGGTTAAAATATACTTTAATTGGTTAAAATATACTTTGATGGATTACTGCAGCCAACTACACAGACTGTCCTGTTCATTGTACAGGCTTCAGTTTTAAGTCATTGAGTGGAAATTTAATTCCTGAGTGGTAAAAACCAATTTTCAATTAAATTTGAATCACAGAAAAAGTTGTTTTGAAGGATTTTCTAACCATTGCCTTACTAATACCAAGATAAAACATAACCAGGAGGAAGAGTAGAAGCGGGAGCCAAGTTGTAAAATGTAAACTAATTTTCCACAAACTTAGTTGTCATAAACCTTATGAAAATAGATTTCCACTGAACAAAAAATTCCGCTCTATTGGTACCAAAATGAAGGCTGTACAGTACAATGAATAGGATGCTCCATGCAGTTGGCTACAAAGTAAATATAGGATTAGCCTTTTGATTTCTGCAGTTAATTATATTTTAATTTTTGCATAGTTTAACTATTTTACACCTAAATTTTCATATGAAGCTCACTTTTCCTAAGCTAAGGGGCATCATTTTCCCACCTTACAAATGAAGAAAAGAGAAAATTGATCATTGAAGACTTTTGAGCCTGAGGGTAAATGTTGGTAACCTCAGTAGGGTTTATATTTATCTGAAGTTGGCATCCTGTACAGGACATTTTATTCATTGTACAGCCTCCTAATTTCATTGGATAAGAATTTTCTTTCCAAATTGCAAAAATATATTTCCAAAGATTTAATAAGACAGCAACACAAGTAAAACTAAGTTTATATTGTACGATGTGTTTTCTACTTTTTCTTAGTTTTTAGTTTAGTTTGATTAGGGTTAAATTAGGATTGGGTTAGGTTAGGATAGATTTGTTTTTATAACTTGACATGAGGGAATCTCAAATCCCAATCAAAACAGCTTGTAAAAGTGTAACCTTAATTTCTTCAAACTTTGAGCAATACTGTTGGCTTTGCATGTTTTTACTTCAAATATCTTTCCGTATATGTTTTTTTAAGCTTAGAAAAGTATTTTCAAACAAGTTTCTGCATCTGTAGAAAAGCTTGTCCAATGATACTTGCACTCAGCTATATGATGAAACAAATGCATAACACACAATGCCAAACTAAAGTAAATATTAAGCATTGGTAGAAATCTCTGTATATTTAAGGATCTATGCTCTAGAAAATTGGCATGGAAAATAAGAATTACTAAGTAATAAATTATGCCCTGGGTCACAGTAGCTTCACCTTGGACACAGAAAAGTGTGTGATATGAGAAATTTTGGGATTCAATTTCTCTAATGCAGAAATAAAAACTTTTTCCTGCACCCAGTAGCAAGGGCTACAACTCAAACCTATTTATCAACACAAACCGGCACAACAACATTGTTTCTTAGGAGTTTATTTACTCACATGAGAAAAATTGTTCTTTATTCATCTGACATGTAAAGCAACACCTCAAACTTTTGCACAATTATTTCTTACTTAATGCATCATACGCATGAAAATTGCAATAAGTTTCAAAGCTTCAAGTTAATAAAAGGAATAAGAAAAATCATAAAATCTTATTTAGGTAAGTTTGGCGAAAAATTAGTGAGGAACATAAATCCAAAAGAACTTTTTGGGAAACCGTTACAGAGAATGGGAAGAGAGCATATCCTTATCACGCGAGATAAATTAATACATACATAGAAACTGTTTAACACTTGATGAAAATGTTCACTACACACTCGCGTTACGCGACTCTACGTAGTTCATTCACTCATTCACCTTCCAACGCAGCTCCGTCAGCTGTGTTTCTCTGACAGACGTTTTGGCGATCAACTAACTACGGCGTGGATGAGATTTTTCCCAAATTTGTGTAGTCAATATACAAAAATTCCCACAAGCAATAAGAAAGTCTCAGACTCGAAGATAATTACACTAAAAAATAAAAACTTTTATTAATTCCAACACGTTTTATCGTTGGGTTTTCAATGTCTTACAACTACTGATGTGGTACACAACTTACAACTACCGGTGTGGTACAATAGGCGAACCTAAGCCACGATAACTCATGTGTGAGTGATTATAAAAATTAAATGAAATTATTAATACAGGCTGAACACTTTACTCATTTACTGAACAATTTAGTTAAATATTTGGGGGCCAAATATTTAACAGTGCAACTCAGTGCAACAACCAATCATTCTTATCGAAAAACCACTGTCATGTGAGCTATGAACATGTTAATTTCTAGTACATGCATTCGATTTAAATACTCTGATGTACTAAGTAAGCATTTATCTATGAATTATTTAATATTGTTGAGATATAAAGGCTTCCTCTGCATTTAGTTGATGCTTCTGAAAACTACATCTGTTAATCTTAGACGTCTAAAACTCAGATGGTGCCGTAATCATTTTTTAATTTTTTACTTTAATTATATGTGCCTCTATAGAAAAGAAAATTATCTAAGCAGTAGACCAGCACTTCCGAAGCCTTGATAGTTTCAACGACAGTCAGTATTAGTAAAACCACATTGTAACGGTACGCATGGTATAGGAGCTGAAAAGTATAAAAATAAAAAAAACTAAGATATCAGTACACATGATACAATATGATATAAGAACGGCCTAAGATATCTTAATGGATTCAAATAATACCATTCCGTTACCTCAGCAGTAAATTTAGTCTAGGGCAGGTGTAGCAGGCTTTTTTTATGGAAGAGGACCAATTAGTTGTAAAAAGAATGGTGGGACAAAGTGGAAGGGAGGTCGGGTTGATATTGAACTGACAAGACATTGAGCATAGACTAAAAAAAATATGCTTGCGACAATGTAACTTAATGAACTTAAAAAAAACGCACCGATGAGACTCCACGTCTCAGAGAGGGGACGGGACCCCCATCTACCGTCTTGAGTGGGGCCGAGGCCCCCATTACCCCCCTCCTCCCCCCCCCTCTTGCTGGATCTGTCATTAAATCAAGTGAAAATGTGAAATCGAAAGTTCGAACAGAGCATGTTTTACATCCCAAGTAGAAAAAACAAATGAAGTGAAAACGTACTCTGGAGTATTTTCTCTGTCGGGTACAGCACATGCTTCACACGAATACACAAGTTAAACCCCGAGTCATGCTGGAGCCCATATCACAAGCCCAGTTAAATTCGTGTAAAGTTCAAAGCTAACTAGTGCAAGTGATTTTACCGCGCTCAAAAAGTGTTCAGAGTATAATTTTTCCCTCATATTAACGAACATATACGACCTGCCATAACAGTTTAACGCCGTCGACCTTCAAATTTTGTTTACTATAATTTTAGGAAAATTAAATAATATAGATCAATCGCAATATCCTAAGAGTATCGCGTCTGAGATAATTTAAATGAAGAATTCAAGTAAATTGTTTTTGCGAATCTCAGGAGTTTTTTCTTGCACGAATAAACAGAACTTATATATTGTTTGCATAATCTTATCACACCACCTGAGGAAATTGAACAAGTTGGCGAGACAGAAAGTAACCCAGCAATATATTCTCAGTGCTGTTCTATACGCAATAATTTCCAATTGAGGACCAAAATTTGTAACATTTAGAGTAGGCCTAAACTTGGTGGGCACACCTCAGTTCGTAACCGATCTCTTGAATGAATACACTGTATATGCTGCGTAAAATACTTACCAGGGCAAACTCCGTCGAATACGATAAAATACTCAGAGCTACTCCCATATTTGAATAGAATATATCATAATCTGAAATTATTTTACTGTACGAGAGCCTAATTCGTGAAAACAATAAGGTTGTGAATTTCCATCGGCCATCCAATCAATTCCGGTCAACAGAAATTGCTTGCCGAAAATATTTCGTACAGTTTAGTATGAAATGCATTCGGTAAGCATTTACTGCTAAGAAACATATGGTTAAAAATATCGGATAAAAATATCTGGCGAAAGAAAATTATCGGATAAAAAATACTTAATACCATGGCAATAATCGGCATAATAAAACTTTGCGGTCAGTATCTGACACAAAATATCATACAATAAATATTAAGATCGAAATATTAGATGAAATAGTGTCTGGTACATGTACCTCCTTTCTGTTACTTCTTTTAGGCCTAACTATGGCTCCTAATAAGGCAAAGAGATTGGTCAATTTTGGAGCCGCAGTGTCTCAAGAGATAGGATAAATGTTTCGAAAAAGACGCCGGAAAAAACAGGGAAAAATAAAACATTTCGTCAATCGAGTTACAGGTGAAGAGCAAGAGAGTTTTTTCACTTAAAATTAACACCTGTAAGTTTTTTCCTGTTTAAGTTTTTTTACCTGTTTAAGTTTTTTCACTTAACACAACCACCAAATATCGGCTTTACGGCAAGGCCGTGAATGAAAATGGGAAAAAGGAAAATTAATGATTGATAGTGGAATAATTATAATTCCTCTCCGTACCCAAACGATGATATTATTGCAGCTAGAGACGCTTCCGACACTTTAAAATACATGAGCATTTCATATCGGCGTGTGTACAGATTTTCTCAGGACATTCACCTCGAGGAAGTTTCACTTAGTGCATTTCAGCTCTTCGATTCATTAGTGCAAGTGAATTTTATAAATGTAATTGGGGTTTTATTATCACCCGTGCGATTTTGCTAGGCTACTAGTGATTTCATCATTGTGATGCTGTTTTTAATGAAGTAGGATATTGTTCGAAAATTCTACGGATATCATTGAATCGCGTTCAGACCGTACACCAACCAGGAATCTTCATTCCAAACATCTCTCTGATTCTTAAGACTTCTCCTGGAAAACAAGCTTTTGGAATTTGTAGCATGTCACTCTAAAGACGCGATTTTTCTTCCTTTCTTTCTTTCACACAGCGCTGCCAAATTGATAACATCCCTAGCAACGTATTGGTCTCAAGCGAGCGTCCATAGCAACGGTCTGTCGCGTGCAAGGCGCTGCGACGAGTGAATTAACACGAAGTATTTTCGAGTGTTGAGTGCACACAAAAGTAACCTAATGTTTTGAACTAAGAAGACGTACATTATTTAGAATGGTGCGCGAAAAACGGATGTTACAGACTAAGTAGTAATTCCGAAGTGTAGAGCTCAGCAATGAACCTTAATCTTCGGTGCGTGTGTTAACATGAAGTGTCAAGTATTTCCCCCAAATAAAACGGCTCATCGCGATGCCTAACGGTTTACTTCATAAAATAGACTTGTGTAGAACGCTAAATAATTCATAGATCACAGCCAAAAAAAAGTAAACAGAACAAGAAAACGAAAATAATAGCATATTGTTCCACAATATATCAAAAACAGTGCGTGCATGCATAAGTTAAGACGACTACGTTAATTTTTAAGAAAGCATTTTCATACTTTCAAGTTTGTTAATGACTGTTAAATTTAATTGACACCTGTAACAAGTGAAATTGTATTTTTTTTGCCGGAGGCCTTGATATTTTGGAAATTTCATCAAACAGCAAATTGTCGAATTTGTTCGCCGAAGGCCTGGATATCTTGTAAATTTCATTAAACAGCCGTCTTTTTAAGTTTATTGAATATTAGCCCGGTAGTACACTACCTATTTATATTTATTTCCTCAAGAGAAAACGATTTCATTCTTCTCAGAACAGTTTGTTTCTGCCCGATGGCTGCTTCCCGATTATGATATTCAAATGAGGGTGTCCCGGTTTAATTAACTTGTTTATCACCACGGACCAAACAGTTTGCTTTCTTCATATTCTATTCGTGAATCGTAAACTTACCATTGCTGTAAATATCTTACGTAAGATTTAATAGTGAAACATTTAAATAGGTCAAATTATTCACACACCGGATTACACATACCGTCATGAAGGAAATTAGTTTTTTGGAGAGAAAACCAATTCAAATTTTCATTAGGACTGCTACAATATTACAGTGAAATAAGTTCATAACCTGAAGACATTTCTAGAATCGATACATACCTTATCGGGGAAATATCGGAACACCAGTCCTGGCAAAGTCCCCTTTGTCGCCACCCAGAATTCGAGCCAGAGCGATTTTCATTTCAAGAATTTCTGACAATGGCTTCCAATTCCAGATCAAAGCTGACAAATTTGTTCTTCCCGCTCACTCTTACCGCGTGTGGAATTTTCTGTGACGAACGTTTATCAAGATATTACTTTTAAAACGAACATCTAGTGAGGAATATCGGTTCAGGAAATATCGGAAAGGTAATATCCAGCATGAAATATCCCAGTTTACTGTCTGGTATTGAATATGAAGTCGCTGACGGTTGCTATGTATTATCAGGACTGAAACAGGCACGCAGTATCAGGCAAGAAAATCAAGCATGTATCGCGTGGTGTGAAGTGTATGGTGTGAAATAAGTACTTGTATTTCATCAGGTATATGTATCAGGTTTATATGTATCAAGTTTATATGTATCAGGTTTATATGTATCAGCTATATCTCTATCAGCTATATCTGCATCAGCTATATCTGCATCAGCTATATCTGTATCAGCTATATATGTATCATGTATATATGTATCATGACTGATGTGTGAAATACTCGTCGGTATAAAATACTCGGGAAGAAATACCTGGAGTTAAGTATCAGCGGTATTAAGTACCAAGAACGTGATATCCAGTCTGATATATTTTATATGAAAGATGGGGTTGTTTTCCCAAGGATACCCCATGGAATGCGCTTCTTTAAAAGTCCCATAAATGGCACCTCTCTTTCAGAGTCCATCGCCTTTAAGTGGCCCAGTGAGCAAAATTTGACCCGTAAATGCACCGTGTATCATAAGAGATACAAACTAACAATTTGACGGAATAACCGGAAGTCTCATTTCGTATCATACATGATACAACTAGCAATTTAGTTAATTAAACGGAAAATTTTTCAATCTAATTTGATGTACGGGTTTACTGGCTTATTATAATGTAGAATTGCCCTCAAAATGTTTTTTAATCCTTTAGATAAATCTGTGCATTTAAAGGTTAAATCAATCGTTTCTTCACTACGAGTTGAATGAAGACTTGCACAAAGAGAAGAAACATAAAAATAATTTTCTTTCAGTTTGAATTTCCGCGACCATGCGGTAATACTTAATTTTTTTTGCTTCCGTGATGTACGCATATAATTTTTCAATAAATGGACGGATTTTCCAACCAACTTGCCTAATTGTCACGTTCACGATAGAGATGTGATGAGCAAATAGCGAGCATGAGTAAATAGCGAGCACGAGCAAATAGCGAGCATGAGCAAATAACGAGCAGGAGCAAATAACGAGCACGAGCAAATAACGAGCAGGAGCAAATAACGAGCACGAGCAAATAACGAGCATGAACAAATAACGAGCATGAGCAAATAACGAGCACGAGCAAATAACGAGCAGGAGCTCGGCCTCAATATTATTGATCACCACACACAACTTCCGGCCCGCAGAGTACAGGCGGAGACAAAATGTACATCAGGTTATTTTCGAGCACAGATCTAGTTCAACTTGAACGTTTACGACGCGTTAATGCCATCAGATCAGCAAATGAACGTTTGATCAGATCACCAACTTGAACATTTACGACGCGTTAATGTGATCAGATCAGCAAATGTAGGAACGATGACAGCATGACAGGCACGTTGCATATGCATTATTGAATGTACATATACTAGCTGAATATGTCGTCTCCCCCAGGTAACATTGCATAAAGCTGCTAAAAATCACTATCTAAAATTCGAAGGTAAAACTCGCTCGCAACGTTTACGCGAAAGTAGACTAAATAACGTTACGGGACATAAAAATCAATAAGTTATGTTACTTTTTCCACAGGTTGGCAAATATTTTTTGGGAACTGCAGACTTTGATTCCACTGCAGCAAGGTAGAGGACAACAACCCCCCCCCCCATTCGAGCGGCAGGGGGGGAGCACCACTACGTGGCACAGAGGGGGCCGCCAAGCATGGACGACAGCAGCAGCACAGCTCACGCAGATGTGTTGCCAGCACGTTCTCAGCACGATATTTCCGGTGAGTATACACAAAGCGTGTAATGTGCACAATGTACGTCATGTGCACACTGTACGTCATGTGCCCACTCTACGTCATGTAAACACAATGTGTCGTGTGCACACTGAACGTCATGTACACACAGTACGTCATGTGTACACTGTACATGCGCACACTGTACGTCATGCGCACACTGTACGTCACGCGCACACTGTACGTCATGCGCACACTGTAAGTCATGTGCACACTGTACGTCATGCGCACACTGTACGTCATGCCCACTATGTCGTGTGCACACTGATGTCGTGGCCACACTGTAAGCCGTACAGACACTGCAATTAACACGCTGAAAAGCGCTCAGGATTACTAGCCGAAGACATGATGAGGCAACATCAGTTACTGTCTATTCCGAAAGGCACGTTTTTTTCGTTTCATATGCGCCGTGTTTCTGGTGCCAGATATTCGAAGCGTTTGCTCTCGAGCATAGAGTAAATACTTCGAGTACCTGGACCTCAAATAAATTTATAACACAAATCAAATCGCGTGTGAAGCAAGTATGAGGTACCGGGGACTAGCGGAACTCTCACAAAATGTGGCCGTTACAACAGCTACAAGCTCTCAATGGATGGCCGCCGGCCCGACGCAAAGGGGTCAGGACTCGACACTTCAAAAAAAGCAATCATTATGATGGACTTATTTTCTTATTAAAGCAACATCCAACTCAGTCCTATTCAATTCAGTGTTAATGTCGTGTCTAAAGCTCGTGAATAACGAAAGCGGGACAAGAAATGTGTCGAGTAAATATTGATGAAAAACAAACAAGTCGTTGCAAATATGTGCACACTGTACGTGGAATAGACGGATATTAAATGGAGAATTAATTTTATTTCATAGGTTAATGTGTCAACATCAAGAGAAATTTATAATATGGGTGAACAACTATCTCTGACTTTGTCTCCGTGCCAGCAGTGTTGCGCAGGCAAACGTGCCATGAACGACCGCCAGGGTGTGTACCGGAAAATAAATATACAAACTCTTCTGGATATATATCCATATAGCTAGTGAGGTTACTAAAATGGCTTCACGAAGAGGAACTTTAGCACGAATTTGGCCAAGTTGAAAATTGGTCTGTATTTATGACAGGAGACTTGCATCCGAAAAGTTATCTTTCATCCGAAAAAGACAAACGTTAAAAAATGGGAACACTTCTCAAATCTTCTACTTGTTTTTCGTACAAAAATAGCTGCTGTCTTATTGGAGCCTCGGATACCCTGGAAGAAGTTCGGGCACCCCGTCCCAGGTCACACTGGTGTGCCGCCGCCTTTCCAGTAATGCGTTTGATATTGACACAGGAGACTCCAGCTTACTTTTCGCAGCCAGCGAGCGCCAGTCGCATTGTGAACGTGCATGAGGCCGCAGCTAGATTTACGTACAAAGCGAGCTCCAATCGTAAAAATAATTCTGGCATTAATGAATTAATTTTACATGCTCCCCCAGCACCAAAGCTGCGGGTGGTGAGCAGGACGCACTGCAGCGTCAGCATCGAGTGGGACTGTCCAACGACCTCAGAGCAGCTGCAGCACCAGAGGACGCCGGAACTGAAATCCCAGAATGAGCCAGCAGCCGTGGCATCAGTGCCCGCTGGGTGAGTTGGATCTATTAACTGTAAGCTGTACCTACTATACAGGCCGTCCTCGCTTTAACGTTCAATCCATGCTTCACATTAGCGGCAATCGAACTTCAAATCAGAGGCAATCGAACCTCGTTTTGAGGTCAGTAACTCAAATAAACGGCCCTGATTATTTTCTGTTTTGAACCGACTATTTTCTATCCTTTCACTCGTGGCATCGCTTCCTATGACCTATTGCACGTAAACGCCTCACATTGAGGACAACATGAGGCAAGATGTATGTTAGAGCGAGGAGGGCTTGCAGTTTCCTGCGAGAGAAGTCATACACTCTTAGTGAAAGGTCATACGGTGATGTGAGCTTATTTCCTTCACAAGGGTGAAGGAAGCCATTATCTGCTCTCTTGCCCTTCTTCCTCACAGAGCCTATGGATGCCAAAGAGCTTATGGATGCTACAAGAGATCCCACCTTACCTCGAGGAAAGCCAAGTTCTCAACAGACAATTAAGTGAAGCACAATCACGGGCTTTCAATACCTCATGGAATGAGTATTTGAATGATGGTTACAAACGTATCTCAGGTACGACCAAGTTTAAAAAGACGGTTTCTCCGTATCTTATGTATTTCGTAACGATATAGAGCTCATAAAGCTATAAAATGCCCTATAACTTACACAAATTTATTAAAGATACGTAATGGAGACCTTGACAAGGACAAATTTTTTGAGCCACCCTCGAGCATAAGAAAACAGCGAAAAAAAAGAAAAATTGTTAATCCGAAACCAGTAAGAGAGCACTTCGTTGACGTCACAGCGAAGAACAAATGCTTTTACAAAATATGAGATAAATTTCAAAAGTAAAATCTATTGCGACCGTAGTATGTGGAACAAAGGATGCCAAAATTGCGGTAAAAACTTTTTATAGTCTGCACCACTATCATTTTACAGGTGTACAGTAAATTAACAAGAGAAGATTATGGCTAAGAGAAGGTACAATTCCACATGAAATCGAGTAAAACGGAACACATGTACAATCAAAAAAGTGCTCATTGAAAGGGTACTCGTTCTATAGATAGAAACTTCTTCAACCAGGAGACACCAGTGCCACGAGTACGTACAAATTTGTTAAAAACCGAAGGAAAATCAGGCTAACACTAGGTCACAAGAAAAAGAGCTAAAACGGTCGAAACGTCGGCTTGAAACCATATTGTGACGACACGAAAGTGGAACCTAATGAGATCCTGAAGATGAGGTTACTATACTTCCTGCGGCTGCATAGAAGCCGAGGCTCGCCAGAAATAATTTTATTAAAATCGTAATGGAAACAGCACGTTGTACAGTACCAGCACAGAAGCAAAACATTTTACTTCTCAGCAGGTTTTCAGTTCTAAATACGAAGAAGTTCTTTTACAAATGTGAAGTATAAAGTCATAAAAGCTCGAGTTCACACCGTAGAATATCCAGGTCATCCTACACTTCCTTCCAGCCATTTTTAATCCCTTAACGAACTATCCCGAGATATCTCGTGGCCGTGGTTGTTGCATTCACACGGTCACTGTCGGTTGCACAGATCGTGTGAATGCACCGCCGACCTTCTCGAGGTAATTCGTCAAGAGGTTAAACGACTTCAACCACCTGGAAACATGGGAGTGGAAGAGAGAGATGAATTTTTGTAGGCTTCCTGAACCATTTGATGGGTGTCGGCAAGGCTTTTGTTCAGTCCAGCACAGAAATTGATCGCATAATGTTATTCGATAGTTTCCCCCCAATTGTATATCGTGATACGAGCATTAAAAGAACGTTTACAGAAACAGAATCCTTGACTTTCATGAAGCTCGGATAAAAAAATCCCCTCTCCCTAACCCAACCAGTCCAATCATGCCGCTACCTGGAGGGTCGATGGCATAGGACAAATTACATTACTTTCCTGACGCACTTTGTGAACGAAACATGTTCACCCTGGGCATGTTTCATACGAGCCTGTTGCCCGTATGCCTTTATCAGATCATTAACACAAGTGTTTTTCTGTTTGATTGGCCAGCAGCAGCGGTGAGGCTGACCAATCAGCGGACGACACCTACGACCGCCTTCTAGACCAGGCCTACGCCGTCCTCGAAGATGGCGGCGACGTAGAAGATGGTGTAAGCAATAATAAATTCGAATAGGTGGTACCAATTGGTGTGTTGTAGTACAGTGTAACTTCCATTGTATCTTGGTACTGTACATTTATTTCGAGCAATCTCATAGAGCGCACGTCTCTCTTTGCAGGTTCACCTTAGTTTCTTTCGAAGCTAAGAGTATCGAATTTAATTATCTCGATCGGCGTTGACCAAAGTAATTTTTATCACACTGAAACGTTCCAAGTCATCCAAAAACTTTTCATTGCACTGTAAGATCCAATGAGATTCTATTGAATTTCAATTGAGAAGTGAATTGTTTTAAAGTTTTAAGTTGGGCGACCTTAGCCCCAGTGTCAATCAAAGTCTTCGAAATGAAATGATATCACGCAAGCGTAACGCGCCTGTTTTTGTTCAAAATCAATGATATGATAGAGGGTGCAGCGCAAATTGTAACTTATCTAGCCATGATGAGAGAAGAAACTGTCTTCTTGCAGTCAACGTGGAAAGAAAGAGTTACAATTTGCCTACAAATCAGTTCCGAGGCTTACAATATCACAAATTTTGTCGATACAATTCAGCCCAATTGTTTCCTGAAGGTAAGTCATGATTTTCAACTGAATTTCACGAAAACTTGGTGGCCTCCTGCACGTTTGAAACAGACGCTGCCTGAAAACTTCGGGAGAACAGAGCGACTCTTGGTCAACAGTATCTCAACTCCAGATTTCCGCCGATGACTTACCGATGAGCCTTTGAAGCCCAGCGGCCCCCTTCAGTGGAAGTTGTAATGGCCCTGTGGCTGGCACCGTGGGGGTAGATGATAAAAGAACTGTGTACGAATACCTGATAATTGCAGTGCTTCACCTGAAGTCATGTCTGTCAGATGTTCCTTCTTTGGAGACTAAGGAGAGTTGTATCGTGCTCTCGTGTGGGGTCTGAAGCAGTGTTTCTGCTATGGTGCAGCGCGCTGGCCTTCTATTGAGGGGGAGGGGGGAGGGGGGGGACGTGGTCCTATTTTTGGGGAGTGCTAACGCCCCATTCTCACGAGGTCACCGAGTGCATTTATTGGGAGATGAAAATTTAACCCCACATCTTACCCAGGTACCGGGTCAATAATTATAAGGTATTCAAACCAAACAACAGGATTGGAATAAAGCTCCTTGCCTTTTGTAACATTTAGTTTTTTCTGACGGAAATTAACATCCTAACCATTTCAGTGGAATAATAATTATTTTGGAAGAGATACTAGCCTTTTCTTCTTCTCATTTGTAACATTTCGTTTTTTTCTGACGGAAATTAACATTGCAATAATGTTGCTTTCAAGATGACAGCTCGCGTAAGGAGCGCCCTCAGTGGCAGTAGCTTCAGGATTAAAGTCCACCTGAACTAACCAAGGGAGAGTTTCCTGCCGACACTGCTCCATGTTGGAGTTGGTCGAGCATTATAACGGTGCGAGCAAGGACATTATAACGGTGCGAGCAAGGACATTATAACGGTGCGAGCAAGGACATTATAACGGTGCGAGCAAGGACATTATAACGGTGCGAGCAAGGACATTATAACGGTGCGAGCAAGGACATTATAACGGTGCGAGCAAGGACATTATAACGGTGCGAGCAAGGACATTATAACGGTGCGAGCAAGGACATTATAACGGTGCGAGCAAGGACATTATAACGGTGCGAGCAAGGACATTATAACGGTGCGAGCAAGGACATTATAACGGTGCGAGCAAGGACATTATAACGGTGCGAGCAAGGACATTATAACGGTGCGAGCAAGGACATTATAACGGGGCGAGCAAGGACATTATAACGGTGCGAGCAAGGACATTATAACGGTGCGAGCAAGGACATTATAACGGGGCGAGCAAGGACATTATAACGGGGCGAGCAAGGACATTATAACGGTGCGAGCAAGGACATTATAACGGGGCGAGCAAGGACGTTATAACGGTGCGAGCAAGGACATGGCAGTGGGAACATTTATCTTTTCTCCCAGAAAGAAATTTCCCACTGCAGATAAAGCTCCTGATGCGCCGATTGATAGGATCGGCCCACCATGCGGACGAGATCCGTTCATCTTCAGCGTCTGCACTGGATGGATGGCAGACAGGCCATGTCGGTCTTTTCCAGTTTAGTGTGAAACCTCAGAATATGTGAACTATAATTCACAAATGATAAGTCAGACAAACACCTAATGTACGAATGCTTAATGGTGTTTTCAACAGAATTAACGTGAATCTAATAAATCGTTACAAAACTTTCACAAAAAATGTTTTTCGAAACAGCTTCGTAAGAAACGATGGCTTAAAAATGGCAAAGTGCGAGCGTACTTCCAGCCTGAGAGGGTTTTGCCACGGGTTGTGCCATTGGTAACTTGAGTTAGTCGAGTAAAAATGGAATTGATGCAGTTTTTTAGGTTTCATTTTATGACCTATTATAGGCATGTTCTTTCTCCGATAAACCTGCATGTCCCTATCAAAGGGAAGAGAAACAGGTTTAAGTTCCGGGGATTAGCTAAACTTCACTGAATGATGTAGTGAATACAAGGCACTCTAAACTTTAACTGAGAACTACGGACGCGAGTACGCTTAAGAAAATTTATCAGTCTAAGATTTTTTAAATGAAAGTGTCCACGACTGCCACCACCCACGAGCCGTTTGAAAAACGGTACTCGCGTAATTACCTTGAGAACTGATACATTCATTTGTCGTTCAGTTCACGACTTTCCTTTAATTATTTTCCAGCTAACTGACAGATCCTCACTTCATTGCGCTTCCATAATTCAACTTTTTACATCCCAACATTCATAAATTTTTCAACAGCCAAGAGTCAATCCGTTTGCCAATCAGCGACTTTTTGTCCTTGAGAGGTCTTCCCCACAGTTAGAATCACGCTTTTCCCTTTAAGGAGGACGAAAAGGGGAGGGGAGGAGAGTGGGGAGTCGGGTCGGTGGAAGAGCTTCCCTCCGAGTATCCCCAAGTCTACCCCCTCCAGCCCTCGTTGATCCTGACCCTCCAGAGGAAGTGTCCCATCAAGGGCTGGATCACCGTGTACAGGTGAGATCAGTCATGGTCAGTGATCCTGACCCTCCATAGGAAGTGTCCAATCAAGGGCTGGATCACCGTGTACAGGTGAGATCAGTCATGGTTAGCACGACCGACTTTACTTCACTCGAGGTGTATTCAAATACCGATCAACAAAAAGCCTTTTTTAGATAACTCCGTACTTATAGAAGCGTGTGAAAAACCTACTGTAATTTCTCGGGGAAAAACTATGGAAGAGTGCATCCAATAAGAAATTTTCAGTAGCGTGACGTACTTGCAATGCAGCACACAGTCGGCGGCTGCAGTGTCACAGGCCTTTTAAGAAAACAGCCGTCTGCACTCTAGTGAAGCTCCGGAAAATTTCAGTTTTTGAAACAATGAAAGTCGATTATGTCATATAATTATTCAACAGAAAATATGCATCAATACAAAATATACTTAATATACAGTGTTCGACAAGAGCTTACTCTGGGTACGTAGAAGACTGCTATTATTTTCCTCAATTTTAAGAGATGTAGAATGAAAACACTTCTCTAGGTCTCTCTTAACGTCGTTAAGACACCTAAAAAACTTCCGAGGTCTTCTAGACCGATTTTTTTTAGTTTATAGGACGTCAAACCCTCCCTCATAAGCGGTGAGGGAGGGTTTTTATTTTAATTATTTAATCCCACTACATTTCGGATTCACTCAAACGTATGAGAGGAGACTGCAACCAAACAGATAGTTGATCGATCGTTGAACGACCATTTTGTTAACTAATTGAAGTCTACTCTAATAAACTAGCGGATGCCAGGATTAGCTATTCACTGCGGAAACCTTTTTTGTTTTTATAAAAATAATTTTTAGAAAATTATATCTCTGGCGGATATTCCCTCTCCTACCAAACTGGTAACGGCAGCGCGCTGGAGCTCAGCATGACGTTGGCAGTGATGATGATGGCGACGTGAGCGGATGAATAATGTCACAAGTTGTAGTTGTAGTAGTAGTAGTGAAAGCAGCGCTTCAGAAACTCGGTCTATCTCGCACCGANCATAGGATAGGCAAACCTAACCAACCTACCTCTATTGCCTATGGCCTAGCCTATGCCCCCTGAGGGGAATAATGTCACAAAAAAGTTCAGTTCTGCGTATACAAAATTATTCAACATTTAAGTTATCAGTGGGTGATTTATTCACAAATGATGTGTTCAAAGGAGGCGTGTTCAAATGAACACCTGAATTCGTTATGACAACCGCACAAACCGTTGCGCTGATCGAGCTCCGACAAGTTGTGACACCAGGCACCAACTTTCCGTGACAGACTATTGTCTAGGACCTCGGGGAAAGTTGTCGTACTTTGGCGCCATTTGCTGTCTGAGTTCTGACGGCAACATGTGTTGTCAAACTCTCAGAGGAATGCGAAAACGACCGATCTTGAGAAACGTAGCGAGGGAAATCTTGCTTCAACAACGGAAAAACTGTTCCTGTAAATTCTTAAACAGCTTTGCTGTCACAGGTCTGTGAGGACGACTGCGAGACAAATGACAATTTAAAAGTAGTTTAAGTGATGGAAAAAGCCGTACTCGAGTCGATTTAATTTGCAATAAATGTGGATTACATTTTGGACTGTAGGGGTATAGTCCATTAGGATTTTGTTTACAAAGTCAGACTGTGAAGTTTTGTGTATAAATTTCATATCACTTCTGGACAAACGTACGCCAAAAGAGGCTCAAATCCTTGCAGAACATGAGCCAAGTTCTACCTCACGATTACGTGCCTTATCACTGCTCTGCCAACAGTTTTCAGTCTACGAGGAAGTGGTCGTCATTTCATGCCCTTCGTACTCTCCAGATTCCCTCCTTTTCCCCCCGGAACTTTTTCTCAACCACCCTAAACGGGCGAATTTTCTAAAGTGTGGACTAGGTTAACCAGATTTAAATGAGATATCAACGAACCATCTTGAAAAAGAAGTTCCCACGAGTATTTCAAGAACATCACAACGGTAGGAGCGGTGGGCTGTAAGCAGTTGCGAAAACTTTCCAGGAGCAAACATGCATAATGCTGTATATTCGAGAATAAAAATAGCTCGACAAAAGTTTGGTCTGTAGTTCAACAGAGCTTTTAATTAGGTGACTTAATGACTATTATATTTTACATTTTCCCGTGCAACAACACTTGTGACACCCTGCGTAATTCTCAGAAGCTTGCATTAACTTGTGCTGCAGAGGGGGAGTGCGGGGGAAGGTGGAAGTGAAGGGGCTGCTGAGTGAGGAGGAGGTGAGGCTGAGGGGACGCCGCCACCAGCCCCACGGTGCCCCCTCAAGATGGGGAACAATCGTCACTTCCACCACTCGTAAGAGCTCGAATTAATAATCCTCTAACCATCAAATGATCCAAATTTGATCTCATTCTAAAATCTGGAATTTGCAGTAAAATTATATATTTAGTATATTGTATGTTTAGTTTCTTCTCTTTTAGAATTCGAAGTTACTCTACAACATTTTTTACCAAACTCTGCGGTTCAACATCACTTCGACAGCAATTCCTTCATTTTTTCATTTGCGTGCAATATCTGTTGCATTGATAGCTGCAAATAATAATTTTCATTAAACTAAAGGACTCTAGTCAAAAACAACGCTACGCCCATTTGTGCAAGTCACTAACTCACTAAAAACTAAAAAAGGAATGCAAGAAAACATTAAATGGTGCTCACACTTAACTGTAGCCTTATGCTACAAGTACATCAACAATCACTATTGAACTCAACATGCGCTAGTAACATTCTTTTTTAAAATCCGTTAAAATTCCAATTTAATATTTAAAGTAATTAGGACTGTTACAACCCGCTGCCCAGTGGCCGCTTGATACTTCGGTAAGTGGAGTTTGATCCGACAATTAGATTTCGTATATGGTCGGAGATTAGCTCATTGTAGATTGATCCATCAACTAAGTAAACTACACATAAGATTTCGGTTTGTACAGCAAGCCTATTTACCTGACTTGTGTGGTCGAATACGATTCATTCGATCACTTTCCTCGTTTAATCTCATTCAAAACACTGAATTCTCGCTGTGAACTCAACGGACAAGGCGTGATGTTGAAGGGTGCTGAGGTTCTCAGAGAATCGCGTAGAGCAGCGAGTCGCAACCGGGGTTCTGCGGGACTTTTAAGATCACAATAGGTCCCTAAGGGTCCCTAAGGGTGCCTAAGGGTTCCTAGGGGTGCCTAAGGGTTCCTAAGGGTTTCTAGGGGTTTCTAAGGGTTCCTAAGGGTTCCTAGGGGTTCTCGGTCCCGGTCTTTAAAAGGTCCCTAACAGTTCCACACGAACAAGTGAGATACGCTTATGTACTTCTAAATATTTACCTAATTTCATATACGTATTATTACTAAACACGCGCAATGTATTATTCTTGGTTATTGAAATATTGTAATATGGACGTAATTATATCTAGCCTATTTTGTTATTAAAAGCAAGGGCTACGTAACGGTAAAAATAATTGAGAAACGCTGGCTTAGAGGATCAGGACAAGGTAAATAAAATTTCCGTTCATCAAAGCCAAAACAAGCGCAGTAGGGGTACCGCGGTAATGTTCACGTATTCGAAGAGGTTCGTGAGAGACTTCACTGGCGAATATTGATCAAATAACCATAGCGGACGAGTAGCTTGGAAATGACGCCAAATTTAAAAGCTGTGTTGTAGACTCATCCAAACGTGTCAAAGCGTAAGACAAAAAAAAAAATACCCAAGAGATCAACACAAAGACACGAGCTACACTGTGTGTTGCTGGTGCACCGTCCGAGAAGAGGAAGCATCTGCTGCAATATGATATAAAATCAACAGTGCTTCCCTGCGTCTCTTGGTGCATCTGAGAATGGGCGACTGTTTCACAGCAGCGTGCACCATGTCTGCCTAGCAACCCGCGCATCAACTCGTCAAGTTGACAGAGCTCTAGCCGCGCACTGCAGTGCACACCTGCTGCCCCTAATCAACAACAACAGGTGTGGTCGAAGAAAGGTGTGGGATTCGTTCGCAACCCACGCAGTCGGTGAAAGATTATGAAAACTATACTGTCAGAAGAATTATATGTATTATATATTATCACAAGGAGAAAATGCGTAGTGGCATTCATGTAATTTTTGCGCGCACCTTTTATTTGGTCACTCGGATTTATGTCACTCGTTTTACGAATAACACATTTTCTTTCAATGTTGTGATGGGGACGAATCTTAAATTGAATTGTCGAATATATGTAATGTACCGCGTGACGAGTATTATTCGTAACTCATCTCAAAATTTTCTCAGGATTTCCATTCTTCTAGCCAGACATTTCCTCCATACACAACAGGATTGATTGATTTCATCGCTCAGTTTCCATCAAGGTCACCAGCGTGAAGCAACTATGGACAGTCTTGAAATTAATTGGGGCTTTTAAAGAGTTCGTATTATTTTGCCTACTTGCATGTAAAATAAAAGCATTGCAAAAGTTTTAGGCGTAGGTTCATTATCGTTTTTAGTGTATGGTTTGTTTCGAGTTTGAACTTCAATTTCAGTTCATATGATAAATTTCCAACGCAGTTCAATGTTGAAAGAATATCTCAGGAATCTTACCTCCCCCAAGGGTCACTTAGTCCCTAACGTGTGCTGAGGACCAATCCCCTTCAGCGCATCCCCCTGGGGAGCATGCATCAGGAGCAATCCAGGGAGTTTATAACACGTTGACTCTGATTCTCCGCACAAGTAAAATTACATGCCGACAAATATCTCTACTGTGAATTTAAAAATGAAGGATTTTGGTTTCACAAATTTGGTTACTCTATTCACTTTCTTTCTAATCAGAACTAGCTTATTCGATTGATGAGCACGAATTTGAAGAAAACTCGAAAATTTGTATTTATACATGATAGTGCTTTGGTTACATTAGGTTAGGTTAGATGATCGTGTGTACCATATATGACCCACTTCGGAGTCAACGCGATAAAATCTCCCCGCATGCAGGAGGAAGACTTCATACTTTTTACCCTGAATCCAGACGACATGATGACCGTATTAAGAATTTTTCTATGTTTTATTGACGACTTATTCGTCATCGATGGCTGTCTGGCTGGAACACGTGCGTTTCCAATGACTATCCAGGAAAGACCCTGAACATTTTGCCTTGAACATCCGGGGCAGAACTACGGGCGTTGCTCTAATCTGTTCAATGTTTATGTTGTAATGAACACTGAACTTACTCCTTGAGCCTTCTTTCAACAATCTCAATCTCAACAACCTCAATCTCTTCCATTCGATACACGTTGTTCAAATGGTCCTAGAGAGGACGTGATGTAAAGTATTCTTACGCAAAATACGGTACGAGGTCGAATAAATTACCTCCAACATACGTATACACGGAACATCTGTTGGACTTCATCCGGACACGTGTTTCAAATCGAGGTTAGAAAATCACGTACACAAATCATGGGCTCACCACTGACACTACATCGAAGCTCCATAAACTCTACCAGGGCCACATTTTCAAATCACAATTTTTATTGTGCAGGAATACAAGTCCTTGGGCTGCCATATGGAGGGACGATAGAGGTCTAAAAATAAGCTGGTTTTTAATCATTCTCAATTCAACTTCAACTCGTAATGATTGTTGACCGGCCATCTTACGATTTTGCTAAGACCGATGTTTTTAGGGATTCTAACACGAGAGCTACGCTCTACTATAAGGGATTAAGTTCAATCAAACAAACACGGACCATCGACTCGAGTGAGCAATAAAGCGAGATTTGAGGGCTGCCTGTCTCCAACATCTTTTAAACTCTTTCCATGCAGGCGTGGCTAAGCCAGGCGAGACTAGGCTAGACTAGGCTAGACTAGGCCAGGCGAGGCAAGGCAAGGCCAGGCGAGGCAAGGCAAGGCTAGGCTAGGCGAGGCGAGGCGAGGCGAGGCGAGGCTAGGCTAGGCTAGGCGAGGCCATGCTAGGCGAGGCTAGGTTAGGCGAGGCTAGGCGAGGCTAGGCTAATAGGCGAGGCTAGGCGAGGCTAGGTAAGGCTAGGCTAGGCTAGGCTAGGCGAAGCTTGAGCTAGGTTAGGTTAGGGTTAGTTTTTTTCTATTTGATTCAATAGGTTGACTAGGCCCCTGGAGAAGAGAGCCAGTGTGCTGGCAGAGCCACGGAGCCGTAAGCCGCGGGTGTGTGTACGGGCTCTTTACTCGATCAGTCACTGCCTGAAGACAGTGCCGGCATATACTCAAATATGGGCATCGAATGCTAACTTTGCTCACCATTTTGGACACAGGTCCGAAGTCGAAGCACTGTACAGTCCCTTGACTTTGGACCTCTCTTCAGAAAAGAAGATAATTTCCCTAACCAAAATCGAATGTGGGAAATAGATCCAGAATACATAGAAAAGAGTTAGTATAAGAAATGAAACTTGTTGCATTGAATGCCACATGTACATACGGCAGACAGAGGGCAATACACCCTCTGTCAACTTTTCTCCCTCAAGCATGCAAACCAATACCATGACAACACATGTACATCTTTGGAAATTAGGTTTCGTGCAGTATCCGAGCCTTGTACAAATAACTTTGTTCAATATTCATTTTTACGCTGGCGCTCGGTGAACATTTTGGTCAACATTGGTGTTTTGTGCAGTATCCAAGCTTTGTACAAATAAATGTGTTCAATATTAATTTCTACCTTAACGCTCGGTGAACATTTTGGTCAACATTGGCGTTTTGTGCAGTATCCAAGCCTTGTACAAATAACTTCGTTCAATATTCATTTTTACCCTAACGCTCGGTGAACATTTTGATCAACATCGGCTCCAATTTTGCATCACAATGACCGTAACAAGACGAAAGAACGAAGAGGCGTAAGGGCCGCTGCCCCTGCCAGCGGGTGAATGTACCTCACCAACGAAGGCTTGAGTTTTGCTATGACAAAATGCTTGACAAACTTCCACTGCTATCACAGAGACACCCCGGGCTGTTGACAAACTGTCTTCTCGAACTGATTGGAATCATGACGCTTAAAGGCAACTTAGACTCACCACCAACAGCGTTCATCGAGATTAACGTTCCTTGAAATGCCATGTCGTTTGATATTCACGTAACATGCTCTTGAAATTCTTCTGAGTTCAATCAACTACGCAAAAACGCTCGATTACCACGTTGTATCGATACGTTTCGTGTATAATCAGTTTATTTGAAAAAAAGAAATGAGCTCTATTCAAAGGTAGAGTGGGAAGAACAAAAACAAATTTTACAAATAGTTCTACAGAAATTGCCCACCGTAACACACACACACACAAATTTACACAAAAGCCATGCAGATCGCTGATAAGATACACGAATGTGACTCAAGTCCTGATGTTTTCGTGAGCCAAGAGAATTGAACTCCACTGAAAAGTTCGATAAAAACCGGAGCACGAAGCCGACGCGTCGTGGCCGGAGCAGGTTGAAGCATCGCGGAAGAGAGGGCGACCAACCCGCACTTTACGTCAGGCCAAGTAGTCATTTCTAACGGAAATTTTCGCACGGAAATAAATGAGCGCCCTCGGCTGAAATGCACAGAACTAAATGGAGCGAGTAATGTCTTCTTAGAATAATCTTTTTCACCGGCTGTAATTGATACGAATTATTTGTTTCAAGTGAACAGAAGTTATCGAAGGTTTTTAGTCATGTTGCGTTCGTGAGTATTGCTGATACTTTGTACATAGATTATAATGTTAACTCCTAAAGGTTTTTATGCATGATCCTAAAAATTGATGCTACTCCAGAAGAAGCACTGTGTGTATCGTAGTTTATTGACAAAATAAAACTTGAAGGTTCACCGAAATTATCAATAGAGAATGGGATACCTCGCTCTACAGTCACGCCGATCAAAACCTTTGTGGTGTAAACATGATTTATAAAGACAAGGCAAGGGAAAGTGTAGTGTCGAGGGTTGCGCGAACGACCGGACACTTTGGAGGAAGGTAACGATCGTTTCAAGGTAAAATTTTTAGCATTAATTGCCTAACAAAATCCGTCCGTACTTCAACGAGACGTCTACAGCTACCAATCACATAGATTTTTGATGGTTCGTTAGTGTGGTTGACCCAATGCAAAAGGTCATTAATGTTATATTGCCGCTATGGATGAAGATTGTTACAGAGAACGCGGTAAGAAATCTAGTGCCGTCTTGTTTTACATCATGCAACTAAGGGTCTATTAATCGTGTGTGTGTGTGTCTGCGTTTGACTTTGCAAAACAGAGGAAAAATTGATGTCTTCTCCCTTTGTAATAACAATTGTCATATAGTTGTAAATTCGTTTACCCTTCAAATCAATTTGACTAATTTCAAGGAGACTTGGTGGACACGCTGTAGATCACAATTAAAATTTTTCCCATCGCACTTGATATCTAGCCATTAAACAACCCAATGTCAAGCGAAAGCGGTGACTCAGCAATTTACAGGCTTGGTCGCACCAGCGGCTCCCATGGCTGTCTTCAATAGCTCTACAATAACTGCAAAATAACTGCATAATAACTGTATAATAACTGCACAAAAGCTCCACAATAACTGCGTTATAACTGCACATCAACTGCAAAATAACTGTAATAACTGCACAATAGCTCCACAATAACTGCGCAATAACTGTATAATAACTGCAAACTAACTGTATAACAGCACAATAGCTGCACAATAACTATATAACAGCTGCTAAATAGCTCCACAATAACTGCATTTAACAGAATCTTGAGAGAATGTCGGGAACCTTTTTAGCTAAGAGAGAACACTGTTTTTAAAGGTTTTTCAATTAATATTTAAAGTCAAATGTTTTTAAATGAATATCCGTGACAGCCATTTGGTATGTTTTAAACACTGATTTCAGCTAAATACATAAAATCGTCTCATGAAATATCAGCTACAATTCATCTAAGAGCCAGATGCAGTCATCAAAAAAGCCAGCTAAATGCATAGGTTACGGACCTTTGATCTCGAGCTATGTGCGGAAACAAACTAATTTTGCAATTCTTGATCTTCCAAGTAATGGATTGCAAGATCTGTAAGCCACGTAACTTCTTCCCCCGCTTGTTACAGCCTTACTAGGAAGCTGGACTACCTCCATAAAATTCCTCGAAAGCACTGCAGTTCTGAGTTCTGCTTGCCTATTGCAGCTCCAGGTACTCTGATGGGAGTCATTTGAAGAGCGAAAATATGACTTCACGCCTGAGCACGAACTCTAGCCATGCATGCTTTAGGGGCGCAGCGGCACGGCCTTTCTGCATACAACCACCGTGAAATGGGCCGTTCTCCCGGCTGCAGTTCATTCATGTCAGACGCAGCACACCGAGTCCGAGGAAGCATTGAGCAGAAATTATGGTGACTATGGCCGAGTGAAGGCGCTTTAATGGTGGCGGTATCACAGATACGCTATAAAGCCTGTACAGGTACGGTAAAGGATGTTATAAAAATCTCTTCTGAGTGCGGCAAACGAAATTATTCAATTTTTGTGAAAGAGAATGAGTAATATGCTAATCTATCTATCTTTCTAGTACTATACTAAAAATCGGGTCGTCTTGCTTGTTTGTTTGCTTGCTTGAAACCGTGC
>VOMN01102674.1:0-23677 GCA_014899125.1 Orchestia grillus
CAGGAGGGGCTTGTAGGGGGAGATGTTGCCAGGGATGGGGTTCAGGAAGGCCATGTGGGGGGAGATGTTGCCAGAGATGGGGTTCAGGAAGGCCATGTGGGGGGAAATGTTGCCAGGGATGGGGTTCAGGAAGGCCATGTGGGGGGAGATGTGGCCAGGGATGGGGTTCAGGAGGGGTTCAGGAGGGCATGTGGGAGAGTTGCCCCGTCAGCGATAAATCGGCGCTCGTAAACTGAAGAGACAGACGTCTTCCCGCCAAGCCCATCGCGATTGCCAGAGAAATATTTGCAGTGACTCGGCAAACCTATTATACCAAAGTCCAGGACAAAAGCCAAATGGAAAAAAAAAACATGTAAATCCACATTTTTAATCGGGTTTTCTCTCACGTGACATGCTCTACTGAGCTGAGTCTTATTATGTATAAGTAAAAGTCATGAGTCAGGAACGTAACGAAATATTATGTTTCTTAATTTTTAAGCAGTTTCTTAAACATTACGCACACGAAAGGAATCATATTTCACTCACACTTACAATGACTTCAAGTTACAATTTTTATTTGATTCTGTACAAACGGTACGAAGAAGATCCAAGGGTGTTGCTATTGTGGCAGATAAATGTCTCCTTGTAATGTCTCCTTATACATGAACCTACGTAATTGGCGAGACCAGTCATGTTACATTAACTTCGATGCAGATAAGTTCTACTAGACTCTCTCTAAAAATCAATTGGAATTTTAATGAAAATCGATCACTTAAACGGAGCTCTTTACCGTCGATTTAAGCGAGCAATCCACGGCTCCTAATTTTTTCAGTCGATAGAAATGGATAAATTATTCTTAATATCTATCGCATAAGCTTGTGACGTATGACTTTTTTTCAACGAAACAATTTCTATCCAAGTAAGTGAAGTAATGAGGTCGAGTCAATTCGATTGCCAAATTATGATAAAAAAACGCAATTCACGAGCTCTATCAACGATCCCAACAAAATTGATTAGCGAGAAACACTTTTGAACTATATGCGTCCCTATTTTGAATAATGTACAATATCCTTCCCCCAGCATCAAATTTACTGGAAAATAGTCATTAATCTTTCATCACTCTTCCCCGATCTAGAAACCAGAATGGAGACTTTTTGCATCAGTAACATTGAAGACACGCAATCACGCTGCAAATCCGCTGGGGCGGCCTTTGTCCTTCGCCGGAGAGCGGCTGGGCAATCGCACCACCCAATGGTGGCCTCAGTCCTACCTTTTCGCCTCCCTATCGATAGATTTATAAAATATTTTATACAAATACATGGGAGGAAGAAAATTATACGAGAAGATGTCCCAGCGAAACAGCTGGATTTGAAATGTTCTACGAATATGCTTAGAGCCCGAAGTAAGGCATCAGTACCTGCAATGGTAAAGAATAGTGCAGCAAATTAGTAGAAATTAAATCCCTTCCTTACCTGTGTTGTCTGTAAACTTCTGATTTTTTTTCATTGTATCGAATGTTGTAGATAACACAATTATAATTTAAAATATGAAGTATGAGTGAAGATTACTATGTTGCAGTTACTCTGTATCAAACAAATTAGTAAGTCAATACGTTCGACAACGTAATAGACACTGTGCATCGAATCGTAGTGGATCAGTTAAATCACATCATTTTAGCATGAAAATGAGTGTACTTGTAAGTTTATTATACAAAAGGAAATATCCAGGTGTCGGTCAGCAAGTAGAGTATCCAGCTCTAAGGGACATAATAATATTACATAAATCTAGTGCCAAATCATTACTGAAAAGAATATTTCTGGAATCAGTTTCAGTTGTCAAAAATTCTACGGGTAACCGATAGTGCAAAACGATTAAACTTCTAAATGTATGCTTCACTTTGCGCTCTAGTTGTTTATTCCTGTCAGTAAACTCCATCAAGACCGATAGAAGCATTTTTCTCAGGATTGCATGTAGAATTTCTGGAAGTCCCTGAAATACATGATCCCTTTTTGCAGAGGGCGACTCGGTTGCCTTGACTTTGCTTGCCGTAACGGAAGGCTTCTGTTTCATGGCCAGCATTGCGGCTTCTTTTGGCTCACCGACAGCTTTTTCTAAATGAAATAACAAGGGACGTAATGGAACCTCGAGGACGCTCCGCCTTCCTCTCACTCCGCTATTTAGGAGATTATATGGAGAAGCTGGAGAAGAGCGCCTGGTTGAGTTCCTTCAAGAAGATGCACGGAATACTTTTGTCTCGGACGACTCGGGGATGTTACAGGGAAAATACTCATTCTCTAAAGACGCCTGAAAAGGTTTCGGTAGAAGCAATAGGCGCTATGAGACTTTAGTCTCCTCGAGAAGCTGAGAGATGGCAGCGTGCGCCTGTTTTTCAGTTTGGCAGAGCTTTTCTGTCTCGTAAAACAATCAAGAGAATTCTCTTCAAGAAACAAAAGACTGAAGTATAGTGGATTGAGGAAAACCGTGAGTGAGTTTAGAAAATATGTTCTTAAAAGTATTAAAATTTCTATACTTCACGTGCCTATGTACAGTATGTATACGATGAGTAGTACATTACAAGATATTGCATACGTAAGTTGAATTCAGCTGCAAGTACCTTTCCCATTTCAAGTCACTTGCTTCTGTCGTTTATAATTTATACTGAATAAAGATTACACCCAGAATAGAGTTTCCGCATATTTGATAATTCTCATTTCTAAAACTTCCACATTAAAATTAATTTTATTTGTCTTTTTAATAAGTATTTATTCGAATTGTGCCGCTATTGATTCAGTTTGAATCACATGCTTGAATGAAAAAACAAAAATTCGTCCTCAACACTCACTGAAGGTTCTTTATTCGGATCGTGCTCATAGTAATTCCCATCCTATGAGTTAGAGGGCGACACCAACTCTATGCACCCCTAAATGCGGTGTCGTAGGCCACATGATTGTTTCGTGCAACACCCGATACAGAGGTCTGCCGCGTGTGATGAGTGGGGTCGCTTGCAGCGCATCCTGTCACAAACACACCGAGACGAGCACGCCCCGTTTCCAGCCTGGCAGCTTGTACGTCGTCGATACCGAGCTTCCATGTCCAATTCTTTCTTCCTATGATCTCCAGAGATGACTTTCCTTCTGGAGAACTGCGGGCATTCTTCTGAAAAACGGTCTTGGTCGAAAAACATTAATGCAGCTCCATACTTTCTGAGAACGAGACACCAATGCCTGTAGCAGTAGCTTACAAAAGGGGACGGCCGCAAAAATAACCAGCGATAGACTCTTTGCCGTGACAAAAGGATCCGGACTTGATCAAGAACAGCCGAGTTTCTCAAAGCCAAAGAAAGGCAATGAATGGGTAACTGCAGCAATACTGGGTGGAACATGTGCCAGCTTGTTTGGCCTGAAAATTTTCTTTTGTATCAGAATTATGCTTTCATGTAAAACAAAGCATGTCACTGGAAAATTTCACTATGAAAGAACATGCTAGAATTGAAACAAAACAAACGTTCGAAGGCGAAAATATAAACACAACTGTTTGTGATTCAGACGGTAGAGTTTCTTAAATTTTGTGTTTTGCACTGGCCGTGGTTGTATTTAGGAAGGCCTTGCCAATGTCTTTTTCTAGTGAAATTCTTCGATGCAATTGTACATACTAACATGTTTCTCAGTGGAAACAAATAGACAATTCTGGCATTAGCATCGGCACTATTTTTCTCATTATTTTCTTAGTTCTGATTAATATATATTGTTTCATCGTTTCAATCACAAGTATTTTTATTATTAATACAAAAGTATTTCTAGAGCTCCCTCGGAAAGCACGGGTATATCGCTCTTTTCCCCTCGGCAAGCCTGTGAGCGATGTCTAGGATCCAGGGCCTTTACGGTGCGTGTTGCTCTTTGCAGGAAAAACTTTTCTGAGCGCGCTAATTCGCTTTTGAATCTGCATAACATGAAACATAGTACGAGAAGCTCATTCAGAACTTATAATTTTACCTCAAAGAAATAAATGTAAATTATCATAAAAACTAACAGCAATGAAACAAATGTTATCAACATTATGATGTTAATAACATCAAGGAATTAAGTCCGGAAGAAGGTCTGTAATATTACAGGGCATTTAATTTCAATGTCAACGAGAAGACTCGGCTCTCTCGTAGAGCACGAAAGCCATTCTCGGTCGAACTCATCCGGACTTTCCAAGGCCTTCATCGCAACACGAAATACAACTTGGTCAACTGAAGTGTTTCGTTTTGCGAAACTTTACAGCAAAAATCGTCTCCACTCATGTACCAACTGATGATATCCTGCTAACTTGAGGTTCGTAGAGGGACTTACATCGGATGTCAGGGTTATTTTTAAAGACAGCTTTTTGAAAATATTGTTGGTAGCTTGCTAACTTGAGGCGCGTGAGCTTAAATGCAATGCCAGCCTTACTGTTAGGGAGACCATTCAGAAAACGCTCTTGGCTTACGTTTCCGTGATACCATAATTGCAAAATTTGCATTGAACTCTAACAGGTACATTCTACCATTCTTCTTCCGATTGTGATTCTTCGCAGTATTTCCTACGTATTTATTGATAGAACCATACATTTAGGCCAATAAGAATTGAGATGAAGGCATGAATATATACACGGATCACGAGAGCAGAGGACTAGGGCACTGCAGCCTCCAGCCCTAGCGACGCCTCGAGACTAGAGTGAAGAATGCCACACTGTCAGTCGCCATTTCGAAACACCCGCTCATCTCAGCCGATGTCTATCTCAAGGACGGTTTGAAAGAGGAAAATACATGAAACCTTGCTTTCATTTCGACGCTATGCTATGGCAGTTTCTCGCCGTTGTGCACCAGCTGAGGGCTTTCGAAAGGTATCGCAACAAACCATCGAGTGCGTAACGTCACCACTCCTCGACGCTCGTTAGGGATTCAGGGTAACTTTTACGGTTACTTCCAACAAGGAACTGCGGCATAAAATAAATTCAAAGAATTCATGCCGGTTGGAATTTTAGAGTATCTTCTATTATATTGCTTCGTGAAGACCAGTCATGCAGTGCCCGTTAGGAGGTGAAAGAAGACTTTTCAGGCTTAGCAGAATGACCCCGACAGCACCTGCACTTCAGACGAAAAGATGGAAGTAAAAGGCGCAAGAGAGAGGATTAGGAATAATAGAGCGACATAAACTTCTGCTCCGAACAATTTACGTGAGTAGCTTCATCTGCTACCGAAAGTCCCGCAGGATGAGAGGCTGAATTGGAGGCGTTGTGGTTCATAAGTTTCATTTTTGTCCAGCAAAAGTGGACTACAAATTTGTCTTCTGTGAGCGACGCATCTCTTCTCCTCTTGCTCAGGGGTTTCGAGAGAGTTTGCTTGCATTTAGGAGGGCCAGCGCTTAAAAGTCAGATTGAAGCGGGTTAGAGGTGTCCAGGTGAGATGGTTTTCTCACGAGAGAAGCGGGCCGTGGTAACGCACCTGTGTTGACGATTTCGTCGTTTCCCCTCGTGATTCCACGAACGTCAAATCTGGTGGCCGCTTAATTGGAATCTCAACGATTTTCTGCTTTCGTTGATGGTAATTCAAATGTCAGGTGTTGCTCATGTCGCGATAAAACCGTCGCTTAATAATTCAAAACCTCAACTTATGACTTCAGGAATGATAAAGATAAAAAACCATCGCCTAATAATTCAGAATCTGAACTTATGACTTCAGGAATAATGAAGAAATAGAAGAAATGAAGAAATAATCAATATTTTTTCAGTTTTCGTTTTGTTTCTGCACCAAGTATCATCTTTGCTCGTATTCTTTACTCTGATTATTTGGTACTTTTGTTTCAGTTGATTATTATTTTAAGTTTTATTTCTATTGCCGGTGTTGGTCTCGCTACGCAGTGCTCCGGCTGTCTTGACGGTCACTCAACAACATTCAGAATTGCCTCGCTGCCTCGGTCACTAGTGTCCGCTGACTTCTCGGTCACTAGTGTCCGCTGACTTCTCGGTCACTAGTGTCCGCTGACTTCTCGGTCACTAGTGTCNACTTCTCGGTCACTAGTCTCCCCTGACTTCTCGGTCACTAGTCTCCCCTAACTTCTCGGTCACTAGTCTCCCCTGACTTCTCGGTCACTAGTCTCCGCTGACTTCTCACCGATTTTCATCCGTATTTCTTTGCGCGTTCACTTCAAAAAATTAATTCAATATATTAATTAGCTTACCTGTTTGTGTGGTTTCTATTGATTTTTGACAATGCATGCTACAGCAAAATTTGAAAATGAAAAATTAAGTAAGAAAATATTCCTTTACAATAATAACGACCTGTTAGCATAGCTTTCCGTAGTTCTGGGCTTCTGTTGACTTAAAAATTACGAGAACTACGTAAATATATATTTTATGGCAGCAAATCCATGTTGTGGAAGATAGTGAAGCATATAGTGAAATATTTCGCCAACATAAAATTATTAAAACGCAATATTCCATGGTTCGATAAAAATAATTTTTCGGTATTTTCATTGCACTCATTTCACTCGAAAATACTGCGCATTTGCTACCCTGATGTAGAATGAGCCGAAAATTTACACTTCTCCAAAGAGCGATCACACTTCAGGCGCCAACAGCCCTCGCGACTGCCGAGAGGAAAGGAGGTGTGCTATCCATAGAACGTTTGGCTTGGGCATGCCCTCACACTGTGCTATTGGAGGCATGTACTATCCTAGGTAAGCCATTCATTATACGTGAAGAAAAGTTGACCAGCAAATGCACCTTAAAATTTGTTATTGGAGCCAAATTAAAGGATCTTTGAAAAAGCTTGCTCACTCCAACGCTAGAACATCGTTAGCATGAGAGGAAAAATCAATGTCGTAAGTGAATTTCGCCTCAAATTTATAACATCGCTATCGAAGAGGCCAATTAAATCTTGAAACTTGAGATCAAACCGTTAACCCAACAGAAATTGGTTAGGGTCAAGAATCCGTGGAAAAGTGGAGGCGAATTCCGTTATTTTGTCTCGTGGGTGGGTAAACAAACCGATAGGGAGCCAGCGGCAGGGGTTAAACGACTGGAATCGAAATGCTTCCCAGAGAGTAATCGACTTGTTTTCCTTCGGCCAGGCAAAATTCGGAAAAGGGAAAACGAAGACTTGGCGGGTCGGCCGCTTGCCATCATTTACCTCAGCAGCCTGTCCACACTTGACTTTGTGGGGCAGCCATCGCAGAGGGTTAAGTGTAAATCTAATGTATAAAGGCAGGCAGATCAAGCATTGTATTAATATTTCATTCAATATACCTGCACATCTTATGCTTACCTATAAATGTAGTGAGGAAAAAAAATTGAGATAATGACAGCGACCAATAACTATTTAATTGCCCGTACATTTCCCGCAGCGTGATTTCTTTGCATGGTCTCGCATTTACAGGGCGCTTCAATTCAGCAATTGTGACAGAGGAGATTCTGTAACGAACAGTAGCACTGCGTGTCGTGTGACGTGCAGCGACACTGCAAAAGCTGCGGTACTGACGCAGTAAAAATAGTCACGCGCTCGATAAATACTGCAGTAGTAACAGAGGATACTGTTACAAAGGAAATACTGTAACCATGAGTAACACGGTGAATCGACTTGCATTAACACGGCAAGTACTGTTGCGTGCTGTAGCACAATAATGATTGAAACGTACGCTTGTTGGGTCAGTAAGCCTTATCTCGATGAATTTATCCTCAATATTTTAGCTGGGCCGTCGTCACAAATACGCACGATGGCAAGTTTACGGCCGTCCCCTTGCACGGAAGTGAACCATAATCGCCACGTCCACGAAGCCCTGATAGGCAGATGCTCGATTTTCTTCTGTTACGCAGATGCTCGTACGGAGTAGAATCAGTTTCACATGTTTCAAGGATGACATGTTTTATGCCTAAAGAATAATGATAAATTTGTCCTGAAGCATTGTCTTTTTTAGACTCGTATCTTCACCTCAAAGCCGCTACGCAATGTTGATTGCAGCCTGTCGAGTCAATATATCTTTTCCAGTTGTCTCCATATCTCATGAGAGATGTCCAAATATTTCGCTGCTAAAACTCGAGGAAATTTGTGTTTGGTCGTCTAAAGGAAATATTTGAACAATGCACGTTCTATTTCGTTCAGTCGCATCGCTCCGTCGCTTGTCAAGCTGCGCTCGAGCGAAGACGGTCATCGCTCTAACGTTTTCCTGCCGAGTTTCTAGGAGGCTCGCTACAGGAATTCTCTCTTGCCCTTTGTAAGAAAAACTGGCGTGAAACAAGTAGTGCGAAACTCCTTTATTGTCCACTAGCCTCGCGAGATCGCCAATAAACGCAAGCGTTCAGAGAAATGCTTGGGCCTTGCGACCAAGTAATTGATTATCTAGACGACCTCTAGTGGACCTTCTAGGCAAGGACGCATAGTTTTGCATTAATTCTAATTCCATCACCAATATTCTCTCAACAGTAGAAACGCGTTTGATGTGATTGCTTTTTACGACGTTCTGTAATAGTTGTAAAGTGAGAGCATAACCTATAAGGCTTTTTACAACTACCGTGTCCACCCACCATTTCTGGCCCGTCTGGCGTACTGTTATTTCCCAGTGTATTCGTAATTCCGCTGTGGTGAATTTCAGAATTTCTTTCACTGGCTCTGCACATTTTTTCATGGTTCCATCAACGACACCGAAGCGTCACGGAGGGGCAGGCTAGGAGTGAGCAATATTTCAAACGGCAGACGGACTTCTCATTTTCAAATTAGCCACTTACAAAATAAAGAGTGGCGTAGCATCTTAAGCAATGAGCGTCCATGTTCCAGATTTATTGAACATTACGAGAATAAATTTATTCTTAATGTAAAAATTATTTTATCTGCATACTGTGTGCACTTCAAATGTGTAAATGACAACCTGTAATTAGTGAATATAGGAAGCCGTGGCTCCACAGTAGTCAAATTGCAAAATGTCGGATGTACAGTTTTAATTGCTCCAACGTGCAGTGTTGACTGCTTAATTGGTGCGAACTACAGGCACAACTGTCGTACACAGCAGACGCTATGTCGTGCACAGGGTGAGACAAGTAGGATGGACTATTTCAAGGAACTGCAAGAATGTTTCTACACAAATGAGCTAGTGTGCTAAATTACACAATTGGGTATACGAACCAAAATTGATAAGAATTTCACTCATAAACATGACTGAATAGTAAATGACTTTATATTGCTTTATCTAACAATCCGAAAGGATTTAATTTTCCGTTGTTCCTACCTCTCCCTGCCTCATTTCGTGGTGGCGCGGAACACTCTCTCGAGGTCGTCTTGCAAATAGTGATGGCCCCTCTAGCTGCCCAGCATCCTGTCGTCACCCTCGTTCATCTCGAATTCGTTTCGAAATTGCCGTGTTCAAAAAAATGATTTCAGGATATCCGGAGTTCATCGGATTACTCAGATCGGCTGCGGAGGAACTGTTTGGGGAGAGGTCCGGCGCCGAAACCAGAAAATCATGAAATGGGGATAAAAAGTAGACTGATCTGAAGAATTAGAGGAAAAATGAGCTTGCCTGCAGTTGCTGATGTGTCTTTAATTAAGACTGATGAATTAGCTGATGCTCTCATCCCGCCTAAATTTGAGAGTTGATGTAGACCGTCATACGTGCACGAAATTCTGGCCTCTGCGACGAAGCAAATTTTTGAGGCTATGCATCGCGCCTGAACCTCCTTCTTTAATTGCAAGTATTTCAATTTCGTGATTCTTTGGTGATGAAGTTTTGATGACCACGGGATGACTAATGATAACCAAGAGAGGCGAACAATTCCTGCTGACCTAAAGGTGGTGGCTATGCTATGATCACCAGGCTGTGGTGGCAACCACAAGAGGTGGAGACCGAGCAGCTTACCAGGCTGGTACACTCTCTGAGCAGCACACAAGGAGGACTTGGCTTGAGACTATGCTTTTGGACAGATTTTCTTTAGTCGTTATCAGAAAATACTCGTCTTTCACGTATATATTCATTTGATCAATTTTTCTGTAGTCTCTTTTAGCCCAATATGCCATTCACCTCCTCGGAATGCAGTGATTTGTTTAAATTTTGTCTGAAGATACTTTCACTTAAATTACAACGGAAAAATCAGTTATTCAACTTTTTCCCAGCCGAGCACCTCGTTCCAGTCGCACTCAACTCAAATAGACTGCGCTACGTGGATTGTTTTCCTCAATTCTATGAAGTTTTGCAGCCCAAACTTTACACACAAAAAGTTTAGATGCGCAACTCAAGCAATTTTAACGATTAAATCTTTTACAGATTTAAAGCTCGGGATCCTCCATTGCACATCAACACAGTTTGGTACAAATATGAATTTTCTAATCTAGTCGACATGAAGCTGACACAAAATCTAATCTGGATGCTTGCTTTTCGTACCTGCGAGCTACCAAGCCGAGAACATGACACATGAGAATATACTGTTGCAGATAAGCAATGTTTCAGATACATTATCCTTCAGATACGCAATGTTGCAGATACGTAAAATGAATCTGTTGCAGATGCGTTATCCTCCAGATACGTAATCCTGAAGATACGTAAGATAATTCTATTGCAGATGCGTAATGTTGTTGAAGCATGAGAGCATTCTATGGCAGATACATGAGAGCATATCTCCTAAAATGGACTAAATGAAAGCTGCCGCAGTGGGGAATAATTCCAGCATCAATGATGACAAAACTTCCCAGGGCAATCGAGGCCGAGAAAAATAGCTTGGTTCCGACGGTACAGAGGGTACACTCACCGTGGCGTTTGGGGGGAGGCAATTGGATAATTATGTAATTATTTCTGCCAGGAAGTGAGGTCGACTGCTCCCGCAGCGGCACCCAGAGGGCAACGATCGCTGCTCTCGGCACCAGCGCCGCGTCCTCCACCGCCTCCGTCAGCACGTGAGATGTCACTGTGTGAGGGACCGTCTGGAACACCTCTCATAGTGTACCGTGTGGAATTTTGCATGCGTTTAGCTGATTTTACACTCGTGCCAATAATTTGACATGCGGATTGTTGAGTTTATATTCGTATCAGTAGTTTTACATTCGCATTGTCAAGTTTACAGCGTATCACTAATTTTGCATTCGTAATGTCAAGTACATTCCTGATTTATGTACATTCGTGCAGCTCAGTTTCTAGTCCTGTAGCCAAGTTTACGGCTGTTATTAAATCTGCTGGACGCTTCTCATGTGGGCTCCGTGGTATAGTGGTAGCGCGGTGGTCTCGTAACCGAACGGACCTGGGTTCGATACTCGGCTCAGGGAGACATTTTCACGTGACTGTGGAGTATTTCCCTTGAAAAAGGAAGTTTAAACCACACATTCCTCACATCCCCCACCACACCAGTAGTTGTAAGGCATTTAAAACCCAACGGTAAAATGTGTTGGAATTAATAAAGATTAAAAGGTCATTTCTAACTATAGATTTGTGTCGTCAGGTTACCATTTGTATCGTCAAGTTTACATTTATGATGTCAAGTTTATATCTGTGCAGTCAAATCTATATTTGCGTTGTCAAGTTACATTTGTGTCGTCAAGTCAACATTTGTGTCATGAAGCTTACATTTGTGTTTTAAATTTATATTTATGTTGGCAAGTTTATATTTGTGTTGTGAAGTTAAAATTTGTGTCGTCAGGCTTACATTTGTGTTGTCAGGATAATATCTGCGTTGTCAAGTTTACATTTGAGTTTTCAAGTTCTCATTTGTGTTCTCAAGTTCACATTTGTGTCGTCAAGTTAACTTTTGTGTCGAGTTTACATTTGCTTTTTCAAGTTTACATTTGTGTCATCAAGTATATATTTGTAGTATCAAGTTTACGTTTGTGTCATCAAGTTAACATTTGTGTAAAGTTTACAATTGTTTTTTTAAGTTTATATTTGTAGAGTCAAGTTAACATTTGTGGTGTTAGGATATCTGCGCTGTCAAGTTTGCACTTGGGTTTCCAAGTTCACATTTGTGTACTCAAGTTTACATTTGTATCGTCAAGTTAACCTATGTGTCAAGTTTAAATTTGTGGTTTCAACTTTACATTTGAGTCGACAAGTTTATATTTGTAGTGTCACGTTAAATGTATGTGTCGTCAGGTTCACATTTACGCAGTAAAGTTTGCATCAGCACACTCAGCTCAAATGTTAACAGCTAAATGAAAATTAGTTCATTCAATCGCATTATTGTTGTGATATTTTTGCTTATTTTGCTATCAAATGAAGGCAAATATCAATTGATTTTTATCCTTTTTCAGTAAATTGCGTTATGCAACTACGATGTACTAATGTCTCACAAGTTAATGAATGTTATTCAATAATTTTTTCTGATTCAACAGTTGGGTTTGCTAGTTGCAAAATGTTGCCTAAATTCGCCTTTCGTAGACACGCATGACAGAAACAAAAGCCCGTTTGTGAGGTATCATCTAGCTAGATTTGAAACCTAACACACTCTATGTATGGCCCTGGAGCGTATGTTTAAATCGAAATTCACTTTTTCTGGCTAGGTTCAAACTCATCAACAGTATATTCAAATGCTTAATTAAAATTTTTACCGTGAAGTGCAAACAAACCGCAATCGCAAAAGCTGTTGCAAAAAAAATATGATGAAGCATGATTGCTAGAAACTCAGTATGTTATTTTGAAACACACACCCACTCAGTATTTCTAAAAACAAAGATTGTTTTACCGTCACAAGTAGTTCATCAATAGACATAGACAATTTTCTCATCTCAAACTCAGAGCTATACCTTCTCAACCCTAATTTGATGTGAGGAAAGAAAGTGTTCAACTTTCGGATTCAGGGCACATCCTGCAGCAGACACCTTCAGTCTCGGATCGGCCGGTCCTGGGTCCATCATTGGGTTGTAACAAAACTCGATGCTGTTTTACGGTAGTCTTTATTTTATGGGCCCATTCAGAACGAACAGGCAAAGTTAAGGGCAGTAAAAACTCAATAGAGCGCTTTTTTAACTGCAAAATTAGGGACAATTACCTCTGTTTTTGCCCGTAAGTGTCTCTGTAAACCAGTTGTTGGGTCGGAGTGAGCGGCGGGAGTTGTGTGTCTGGGGTCATCTTTTCTGGACGTATGAAGGTAATCTGCAACTTTGGTCGTCCCCTATTTGGTGCTTAAAACTCGTTTTTTCACAAACAAATTCATTGGTTAGCACATTACCAATAAAAAAGTTGGGAGAGCAGGCGCAAAATATTCCCACCAGTGCACTTGTTAGCAGCAAATCAAAATTGCGCGAACAGTTCTTTTAGCAGGCAAAGAAACTCCAAATGAAGAAGCCATGCTACAGGGAGTTCATGGGCGGTCAAAAAATTTCTCCCCATTTCCCTACAAGCGACGGCGGCTCATTAGGATGAGTGCATTTTTGTGTGGTAGGCAGCCAGATGCGGACGTGCACCACTCTCATCCGGCGCGTGAAATGCGAACACACTTTACGATCCGGAATTTTTGCGCGGCCGAGCTGGTGCTAATGCCGGTCGCGCTACTCCTGCGCTCTCAGGAGTAGCTCAAGGCTAAAAAGAAATACGAAGAAGGCCGAAAATGCATTCCCATAAACTGGGTCAGAAAATATAGTAAAAATTGTGAGAGGACACAGTGAAGAAAAATATTGAAAAAGGGAAGGGAAACTGTACAAAGAATCAATTGAAATAACATCAAACGAAAGCCTCTGGAACGAAAATATGACCTGAAAACAGGAGCGTGTCCATTGCTTCCCTGTCTATAAATGTTTGAGCTCAAACTTGAGTCCTCTGTGGATTCTAGTAAAAATAAAATACGGCCCATTAGAAATTTGAAATTAAGATGGAAACTTTACCAAATCTAAAAGCACTATATAAGTATAATAATAAATTGTAGTGAAGAAAATTGATATAACTTCAAAAAAATGCTAGCCATAGCACTGGATGCGTCTGACTAACAATGTTTGAGCGCTGGTATTGATTTTGTTGCATTTTTCAAGAAGAATTCAATCAGAAGTCGAAGTAAATTATGTGAATTCTTCCAAAAATGGGTAAGCCTGACATTAGAATTCCTAAAAACTGGGAGTTTCTGTTTCAGTAAATGCATCACTCCTGCCCAGCCAATGCGGGATTCCACTTAAATCAAGGAACGAGTTTGTACACCACCGCACGATTTTGTACACCACCGCACGATTTGCCAATTCAGTGCAGCATTTATGATCAACTGACGGCCGTGTTTTTTCTAGTCAATGCGTCATTTCTCCCACACTTATTCTGCCTAACCTAGGCATGATTTTTGCCAAGGCCAAAGCTCCATTTTTGCACAACCAAGGTCCCATTTTTCCATAGCCAAAGCACAATTTCTACTCCACTAAGGCACCATTTTTGCCATGCTAAAGTACCGTTTTCGCACAGCCTTAGCACTATTTTTGCCAGCTTTGGCACCGTTTTTGCACAGCCTTGGCATTATTTTTGCACAGCCTTGACACCATTCTTGCGCAGCCTTAGCACTATTTTTGCACAGCCTTGGCACCGTTCTTACACAGCCATGGCACCGTTCTTGCACAGCCTTGGCCCTATTTTTGCACAAACAAACTTTTTACTCAGCCGAGACGCCATTTCGAGCGCCCAGAGAGCCGGTCAGTCGGCCGCAAGTTTGGCCTCCATTGCAGCAGGACGCGCCACGAGGCTACCACCCTCACAGCAGCCGTGTAAAATGTGTCACTGGTTCTGAGTTTTGAGTTTTATTCCACATTTACTCGTAAATAATTGTTCATTATATTTCTCCTGACTGGCAATGTATTTATTTCTTTGATTTGAAGGGTGAAATTAATCTTGCATCCTACACCAAAAATTTGGATTTAGTTTCTTGTAGTATTTTAGGTAATGTATGTTATATCATTTTTTGCTAGTTAGCCTGTGGGTAAATTTACTGGTCGTATGAAGTTTTTTTATCTATTCTTAATTCCCTATCAGAAATATCTTAATTTTAATGAGGATATTGATGACGATAGTATCCATGATGAAATAAAAACTCTCTATAAATCTTCTCTTAATTTTTTCTTCGGAAAACAATGAAAATTACGGAATCGTTCCTGAGAGAAGTGTTCACCCGAACCTCAACAGCCTGATGTCTTCGCGTCACCCAGGTCGTTGCCCCGCTGCAGACCGCATCTTAGGAAGACAATCAAAATTTAATTTAAATTTAAGCCATTTATCACGGCTGGCTGTTGCAACCCCTCTATAGCCTCGCGAATTATTCGCCAAACTGAGATGCAGTAAAAATTGGGTGTACGGATTGCTTCCAAGTTTTGAACGTATGTCTTTGAAAAGGCTGAGTTCTGTCGGGAAACATCGAGCTGAGGCTTGTAACTCTTCAGAGTATTGATTATTTTTCAAATTCTCAGAGTATTTATTTTCCTTTCCATCCATCAGCAATTTTTTTTAATGCTTAAGAGCATTCATGTTTCTTTCAATTCTTCAGAGCATTTAGTTTCTTTTCAATACTTCAGAGCACTTATTTTTCTTTCAATTCTTCACAGCATTGAATTTTCTTTCAATTCTTAAGAACTTTTATAATTCTTTCAGTTCTTCAGAGCATTTGTTTTCTTTCAGTTCTTCAGAGCATTTATTTTTACCTCCCATGTATGTGTCTTGAGTCTGCTTGTTTCCCTCTTTTTTTCTCTCGCTGGCAGCTTTGGGAGCTCCGTGTGTCACGATGAGCACTTCTGAGATCTCATTTTCAGTCTCCACCAAATTTGATCGCAACATAACCAACTCCATGGAATCTACTAAATACTACTCACACTAAAAAATAATAATAAAGATACCGTAGTTTTTTCATCACTGTCGGAAAAGTTTCAGACAGCTAAGCATTCTCAAGTCCTTACACGCGTCTTGCCACCATCGTCGTCATAGATACTAACTTGAAAACAACTCCTGCGGGCACTAATGCATTGCAATAGAAAGTATTCTATGACCTGGTGCTAAGATTGCACGATCTCGTGTCATGTGAGTGTGTTGTTATGCGTCTGCGAACGAAACTGGATACAGTATACGTTACATAAATACCGAAAGGGAATTTTTAAAACATTACTTCAACCTATAATCCAACTGACACACGGGTATTAATAAATTCCTCTGAATCAGAGGAATATCATCGACTCAGTTTAAATATTGATTGTTTTTGACTAGTTAGGAAGTCAACCAAAAATGAAGAACATAATCGACCGAATTTTTTAATCTTGGAGTCGTACATTGTGGTAGCGTACAGAGTTTAAGAGAGTATTTGCATACGTATTTTTATGAACAAAATCATAAAGGCAGGTAGAAACATCAAATTCCAATAAAAATTCCATCCTTAAAATAGTGTTTTCGAGTGATAGCTACGCTCAGCATCAGTATCTGAGAAAATAATATACACATACATAAATTTACATACAAGGGGATAGCAATATTCTTAACAAAGAATGTAAAGAATAAAAAAGAACCAACTGAGGTGTGTAAATACTTTGGATGCTAACTTGATTTTTCGATTGGTTTTGAAGAAGCGCTGTCGTTCAAGAGAAGTCTGTGCCTGGGAATCGAAATGCTTTCTTATGTTCTAAATCACGAGTAGATGTGGATGTTAAAATTTAGAAACTCCGTTTAATTAGAATGGCTTGAACTAAGTGCATGAACGTGCACATTGATTTGGGGAGGAGGAATTTGAACACCCACATCTCCCCATGATTGTAAAACACTAGAAAGTATTTTGATTCACATACGTTGATCCCTTTTGAACAACAGCACTTTTCCAACCCCACTCGAAACATCAAGTTACCATCAGGAATATTACCCCACTATAGTGAGCTCATTTTTATACTATTCATTGGGCTTTAATACTATTGAGTTCCCCTTCTATGCAAACCCAGGCGTATATCCTTTTTTCCAGATACTGATGAGTGTAGCTATCACTCGAGAGCTCCATTTTAGGAAAAGAGTTTTATTAAAATTCGATGCTTCTACCTGTCTTTATAATTTCGTTTATTTTAAGACTAAGACTTCCATCCTACGCGTATAAGTCAATTAGACAAATGTCATGTGTTTTTGTACTTGTGTGAGCACCAGAAATCTGGGATAGTGCATTAGTGATTGCTGGTGCCGCTTCTATGCAGTGCAGCTGTGTTATTGCCGCTTATATTTGAGTGATAGAGTGCGACATCAGCGTAAGCGCCTTGCATCTCCGTCAACGCATGTGCTGAGCCTCTGAATCAGCGTTTCCGTGCGTGCAAGCTCCAGATAAACAAGTGCCGCTTCCTGGGATTTTGCTCGTCGTGAAGAACGTGGAACAAACCAGCAGAAACATTCAGGGCGACGTGCAAAAATGACGACTAGGAGGAGATTTAAAGGCTTAGCAATCGAACGGTCTGCAACAAAAGACTCTTGGTCGCTGCGCAGTAAAGCAAACGGTGAGAAATGTTTGCGGAAAAGCATAAGCATTGAGGTCACTGGACAGACAGTAGCCTCTGACCTAATGGTCAGTTTTGCAAGTTTTTGACCTCGTAAATTCATACAGGGAACGCTGTCCTTTCTAATTATCAGGGTTGCACTTTTGCGCGATGTTTGCTGTAAACAAGTCTGATTGAGAGCTATGGAAATGCACTTTCAGTCCGAATCTTTAAAGAAAGAGAACTATTTAAACTTCGTCACATTTCTTTAAATTATTTTCGAAGTAATCACTGCGCTCTGAGCGTAGAGCATGCGAATATGAAGGCGTATAAAAATATAATTTCAGAATAGAGAGAACTGGTTAGTTTCTTTTTTAATTTCAGGTGTCAACAATTGAAACATAACATCTGTTAGAGAAATCAAAGCACTACAGATAATCGTATTGCTCTAGGAAAATGTTTCCAAACAGAACTCAAAAAACTACTTGCACTGAAGTTTTTTTTCACTTGTGCCGAACTGGCTGCATGCAATTTAAATTTTGTGCATGCTCGTTAAAAATTCCTTCGCTCCAATTCCGAAGCAGGAAAGTCCGGAACCTAACACTGGAAATTCGTCACGCAAACATGTGCTATGACGGCTACAAACTTTCCGAAGTCGTCGTAAGAGGTAAAAGTAAGGAACAAAAATAAGAACTCTTAAAAATATTTGGGGAGTTCAGTTTGAATGAAGTAGCCAGCCGAGAAAAAGCGAAAGTCTCTAATTGAAGTAAACATTACTCTTGTTTCATCAAGAAAGGCAGTCTCGTAACGCTTCATTCTCAGCTCACTGGATCAGAGTATTTCGGCAGACGTTCAGTGCAAGGAAAAAACATCTTGGGACGTTGTCTTCTTATGCCAAGTGAGTGGAAAATCTATTTAATTGAGAAAGACCGACAGTTGAAAGTTAGGGTTTTTCTAGGGTTGGAAACAAACAAGAAATAAAAGCCACGGATTTAGATCTCAGGACGATTATCATGAGCGAATGACGCTGTTTTTGTTGCAAATTAAACGAGTTTGCCTGCTTGCTGGCGTTCCTTCGAGAAGTGCAGAGGGCTGAAAATTTAAGAGCAGGTTTCAAATCGAGTGTATCAGCACGGGGTCTTTGTGGGCGGCATTTTCTTTTAAAGCAGTTTTTCAATCCAATGTATCAATTTCACTTAAATCAGTAAATTTTAATAAAGACTGTAATTTCAACTTTGAATATTGTATATATATTTGTACTTTGGGACTTGATACATAATGAAAATACTGAGCCATTTAATCATAATGTATTATGAGTGACTAGTACAATAATTATGGCTTATTGAATCACATAAAAGTCGTTCAAGAGCAAGATCACTGAATTTTGGAATGAACCAAAATTTTATTGACCCTACCGATTTGACTTTCGAAAAAGTATAATTCTGAAATTCATTGAGCTGGAGAGACTTAGTTTAGTGTACATGACTTCACTAATCATTGCAGCCATTTAGAAGAAACCCCTCGACTCTTGTGATGATCACAAAAAAATTTTGTGTTCAAATGACTGCGACTGGGTTTCACGCTACCTGGTTAATTCTAACAAAAATGAGCTGGTTATAACAATCATAATGGATAATTTTGCATGATTTTCAAGCAGGGCTAAGCCAGAAACAACTTCAGAATCTTTTGACAAGATTTCACTCACGCCTTCACTGCGAGAGGCAGTAAAAACTTGTTTCCGAATTCTATTTTTCAAACTAAAATGACGATATTGATTGGATGAAAAGTCCTGGCATCCGAACATCTTCCTCAACACAGCATCCAACTCGTAGTTCGAAACTGCCCGACGTCATTTTGCCAGAGTTCGAAATGAGTGGAAATTTCACGAAACTGGGAATAAAGGGAAACATCTTCAGTGTTATGCAGAATCCTAGACTTCATTAGGGACTTCCTCCACGACCTAGTGTGTCTGATTGCCGGGCCTGCATTCAGGTTAGCATACATACAATAAGAGTCATACACAACGCTATATCAATTTATGCAAAAATTTCGATGCAAGACCAAGAATCAAAAAGGGGTGGCTAGAACGAGTATTTTTAATTAAATTAGTGGATATTGTTAGTGTGATCTAAAAACAGCAAGAAATGTAAAATTTTTAAGCTGTCATTAGGAGTTTTCGTGCATGCAATTTTATATGATTGAATAGTGAATGAGCCTACCAATCAGAATTATTGTGCGAAATTTGTTTTTCAATAGAGCTGCAAAAAGTTCCGCATTTTAGTGATACTTTTCATGCAAATTTCTTGACATGAGGAGCCTTCATCTGAAATTCTTTAGAATTTACTGATTTTCTTAAATTAACTTGAGAGTCTTTGGTACGCTGCAGCCTGGAATTGGGAATTCCGGCGACGCTCGGTCACCCGAAATTCTTGGAGTCTCGAGAAATGGGGAAGCCAAGTTTGAACATTTGTTATGAAATCGCAATGTTCACCGACCTCTTTTCTCCTGTGAATGTTCACTTAATTCCTTGCGCTCCAATGAAGTTCACCGAAACTTCTCATGTGCGACAATTTAATGTTCTCAAACTGATGGTCTGTGACGCTGATGTTGGAATTATATTTCAGGGAAGAAACAATTAGCTGAAGTTGACCCAACTTCCTCCTGCGGACTACAGTACACCAATCATACAAGCTCAGTGAGACTGTGTACACAGATTGACTAGTTTATGTTAACGAAGAAAATTATTTGTTTCTTGTTAATTCTTTGCAATTCTTTGCTACTTGTTAAAACATTAAGAAAGGAAAAGGAGAACATGTGTCCGACACAATTGGTACGCCTAATAGATTTTTTAATTTTTATGCCATCGAAGCTCTGCGTGATTAAACAAGCTTGTCACAGTGTAAATGCTTAGGGTATGTTTATATGATGTGAAAAGTTCGTTTTGACACTAGTTTAATTAAGCATTGGCATGAATAATGTCGATCAAAGGCAGGAACAGACACAACTTAATTCAAACGCAGCTCGTTTGGGTCGTAATTCAGAAATGTTACACTGAATGTCGGCTGGACATTTGCACGTATTCATAGCACTGCCCTGTTAGCCAAATATAAATATTAGTCTGAGGATAAACCAATATCGAAAAGCAGTATTGGGCAGAAAACTAAACACTGCGAAACTGAAACCTAATCTTCCGAGAAGGCGAGGGCAGATGAAACAGGATATGTTTCTCTGTGGGTGAATAATCGGAGACTTGTGGGGTAAAGCAACTAAAATCAGGGCCCGATATCTGCAGGTGAATGGATTCGGTGCATTTGAATGGAAGTTCCTGGCATTTGAAGGATGAGTTCAGCTTTTGGACGACTATTTCTACATCGATCTGCGGCTAAAATTCATTTCTCATGATTGATAATCCCTTTAAATATGTCATGGTAGGGTCAAAGATTCAAAAAGAACTCTATTTTGTATTTTGTGGTATGGTTTGTTCATGCTGTAGTTCATACTATATGAGCCCAGTTGTGGTCCATTTTTGTCTTGAGAATTGAGTGTACAAAATTTATCAATTTTAAAATTGTTGCCTCTGCTGTCAAAAATAGTTAATTTTTGACTATGTTTATGTGAATTCCTTACAGAATGGGTCAATTTAAAATAGGAGTAGTAAAATAGCTTACATTTCAGCCTGAAAATAAGAGACAAATACTCTACAACTGTGGAACAACATTCAACCTCGAAAGGGTCTCAGTCCCAGAGAAAGTTAAGCACCCTCCCCAAAGTAAACTCATATCACAGGAATGCAAATACAATTTTGTATCAGAAGAAGCATGATGATATTTTGTTCTTTACTGATGGTGGTTTTCTCGAAAAAATTTAATTTAATTTGAAATTTACTCCGAATTTCACCTCTAAAGAGAGTAGCTGATATCTTGAGTAAATTCGGCAAGCCAACTATTGATATCTAGTTTCAAGAAATTACACAACGGTGATGCATGATGAAATGGGCTAGAGCGACAGAAATGTTCAGACATTTAAGCAGTTAGTATTTTTCTTATCAAGAAGACTTATTGAAACCCTTATTAAAAATGCATTCCATAGTGCATAACAAGGCAGTAATCGTCGTGAAAAACATTAAGTGTATATTTAATAGCGTTTCTACCGAACAAGAAATCAGATTTCAGCGAATTTAATATACGTGCTAAGAGCGAGCACTTATTTCATTTCACTCGTTAAATTGCACGAAAGAACCGTCAAATTGTTGTAAAGAACGCGTTAAACTGTTGAAAACAACCAACTAAATTGTTCAAAAGAATCCGTCAAAATGTTCGAAAGAACCGTCCAATTGTTCAAAAGCCCCCTTCAAACTGATCGTAATACGAAATCTTGCCAATATTACAGTGCCACCGCAAGGGCCATCAGGCTTCTACGAGCAGTATCCAGCAATGAGTTCTACTTCGGGAAATGACACGTTGAAGAAGTACTCATTTTTTAAAAAAATGGCGACTATTTTTCAAATGTGACTCAAATAACTTCGCTTTCCACCGATGGACGCGAAATTAAACGAGTTGTGACTGAGGAAAGCGTGTGCTTGTGTAGCTGCCAAATTTTGTTGCTGCCAACACGGATTAAGACGTCACACGGTGAGGCGTTAAGGCCGAAACGTGCGTAACTCTTTGTGTGTAAGACACCAACACTCACCAACGCGCCCTGAGGTATGTATTACGTCAGCTGCCTGCAGAGCGTGTCATTCACGGATGGTGTGGAGGACAGTCAGAAAACGACTGAGTGTAGAATAAAAAGCTCATAACTTTTCTTGGATTCTTATTTAAGATCCCGAGGCATTAGTGCTTATATTAATTCCCGGAACTTGTGTTGTAAGGGTATTTTTGGGCACTCCATTTGTTCAGTGCCCTGCAGCCGACATGTTGTTTGAGTCCTTCCGATTGTGTCACTCCTTTACTAGTGAAAAGAATCAAAGAAATCCTCCACAATAATCCAGCGGAGAGAGATGGGAGAGGACCGCTTCCAGGAAAACACACGTTCAATAATAACATCAGTACAGCTCTCGTCAATCCCACTCCTAAAGAAGATCACTTGGCTTACTTGGAGTCCTTTACAGTTTAAATAGATTTGGACGACTATTTTCGAGTCCAATAGCTCTGTGAACGTCCAGGCAGTAACTCCACCTGTTAACAGCTCTTGACTTAATTAGCGGCTTTATTTGACCAGCGCAGGATTACATTGGTCAGCAGAGCTGAGCTGAGCAAACTGCGGATTTTATGGTGCATCTTTCCATCTGACAACTCGTTACCTTACAGTTCGCCTCTCACTGGGTATTATGTTTCCGATAAGCTCTTCGATTTCTGAACCTCAGATGTGGAAATTTAGTTTCAAAAATGTACTCCATAGTGCTAAATGTTTTTCAGCAGTGCTAATCATAATCTTTAGTGCAAAACATATTCTATAGTCCTAACATAGTTCATAGTCTTAGCTACAGTTCACGGTCCCGAACATAGTCTAAAGAATAATTAAACATAGCCCATAGTTGAAAATATAGTCCTTAACACGAAAACGAACGATGCTACCTTATGAAAAGAGACCTTCCTCTCTGTTTTTATGCACACATTTCTTTTCATTTCGCTTATGGTTTCAGCCTTGGAAAAACTGAGCCAAAGTCTGCCCTGTAACACCTTCCTGAAGTCACTGTCAGCCACGAGTGCCACACCGCCCTTCACTCGGTCGCCCTGGCACTGTTTTTCTTGTTAACGAGCGCTTCCCACGAGCACGGTTAAAACTTAATTATAATGAATTAATGTCGATCAAAATTTACATCATGCCCGAGATGCTGAATTGGACGAACCATAGCTTTGTCCAGATTTTTGCACTATCTTATTGTATTAAAACTATATTTTTCTTCGCACCGGAAATATAAAATAATTGAGGATCGCAAAGGAAAATATTGCCAATTAATGGTGAATATTGAGGCAGACTTATTTATTCACAGTTACGTGGACTTCTTCGATTTTTTAAAATTTGTTTGTAAGTCAGTACTGAATCATCTTGCTTTAGCCTTTCTTTATAGCATTTCTGATAAAATTATTCATTCCTTCGGATACATTCCATCTATTGTGGAACAGTTCAACCTTTTGTGAATTTCTTCGATCTAAGGAGACTTTATTTAGCCCTTCTTAATTTGAAGTAACTTTGAGGATATTCATTAAGGCCCTGGTGCCTTTATTTCACATTCATACAATTCTTACTATTGTGTAGCTCACACCAGGCCCCAGGTCGTCTACACCGGGCCCCAGGTCGTCTACACCG